>OZ025289.1:185188591-185318591 GCA_964019185.1 Maratus speculifer
CCTTTGCTACAGCTATTATAGAAAAGTAACGTTTTTGGTATATTTCTGTTGTGGATTTCATAGCAGTTTCCCACGTAGATTTTTCTTTTAAAATAATGGTAGTACAGGTAGAAAATTTAACTACGCTGCGAAACTTGCATGTACACAGTAAATATAAATATTTGGTTTTTAATGGTAAAAACATTTTATGCTCATCGGTTTCATTATATGATTCAGTTTGTATATGGTTTTTCATGTCCTGGTTTATTGACTTATATATTTTTTTGTTGCGATTAATTGCGCAATGGTAGAAAATTATGCATTAAAACATTTTCCTGGTTTCTACCTCAGAAATTATTCATAATTTTTTGTGACTGCGTAGCATTACCCTTGAAAACAAGCTACGTATCACACTCTCCGATTTCATTTGTAATTGTTCCATTATTGCTAATTCCATTTGATTGTCTTGTCGAGTTTAAATTTGTTATATTGGGTTATTCTATATTCGTTGTTGATGTTGATTTTTAGTATTATATAATGATTATATATGTAAATGGCTAATACGAAGATGAAACCATACACTTCATTTGTAATTCCAAAGTATTTGGGGCTTGATAATTCTGCTTTTGTTCTACAAATTCCATTTGTATTTATTTTATTTATTTATTATTTTTCCCCATGCAATGTGGTAATTTTTTAACGAATTCAAATGGTTCGTATACTGTAGTACAATTAATGGTTATATATATATATATATATAAATATATATGTGTAAGTCTCCAGACGTGATGTTATGGAAATCTGTATGTTTACTGAAAAGTTATCCGTATACAAAAAATATGTAAATCTACAAGACTAGCTTTTGTAAAGCTAACAGAAATCTTTAGCTTCACATAAAGTGACAGTAATCTTACTAAAATTTGATATGTAATCCATATTGCAGTTACATAAAACGTTCTAGATGAACCATACGAAAGTACTATTTCTTCTTCACTGAAAGTTCAGTTCACTTTATCGCAGTTTTCTAAAAAATTCTTACTAATCTCATATATCTTCTGATTTACAATGCAAACGTGTATCTGTTACGTGAATTTTTGTTGTTGCCATTCCATGAGAATTTCTAGGAATACCAATTTTCAACAAAAATTTTAGTAACTTTATAGAATATTTTTAATAGTCAGCTACGTTTAAATCTCCAAAATGTGCCTTTAATCTTTTATTTAAACTTTGTAAGTTTATGGCTTCAGTTTTGAAGTTAAAGTCCCTAAATCCTGTATCTTTCTCATTGAAAAGGAAGCAGTTAATTGTTTAATATTTTTATTGAGTTGTTGTCAAATTAGATGCAATTTTGCAAAAGCTGCCTACACTGTTAAAAAAAGGGTCGATCTACTAAAAAAATTTTAGTGATCCTTGCAATTACTAAAAAAAATTTTGTAATCTTACTCAGTTACAAGAAAATCTGTAAGAGTTACTAGAAAAAAGCTAGCAACGAATAGAGTTAATAGCTTTATATTTTTAATAGCTATTACTAAAACACACTTAGTGTGGCCGTGATAGCCTACTGGTCATAGCACAGAACTCCAGACTGAAAGGTCTCGGGTTCGATACTCGACACCACCAAAGACGCACCGAGTGCATGCAGTTTATTCATTAAGTAAAGGGGTTATGAAAATCCTGTCGTAGCAGTTACCAAGGGTAATGATTTAAGGACTGTCCCTCTTTTTCAGAAGCATATCAGAATTGCGCAGGTGGCAATGTTTGATGCTGCCATCTATTGAGGTGTTGCCAAAAATCTACCGCTGCAAAAATTTTCGTTTGGAATAGCTACTAAGAATCTGTGAGTAATGATTACTACAAATAATTTAGGAACTATTACTAAAATTTGCTTGGTGGCTCATACTAAAAATTTTTAAGTTGTACAAAAAATTCTTTTGTTCAGTTTACAAAAGAAAGGTTTGTTTCACTTGCAAAAAAAGTTTGGAATGGTTACTAAAAAATTCTATGGAATACAAATTTACTAAAAAACTTTTAGTAACCTCATGATTTTTTTTTTTTTTTTTTTGCAGTGTATGATGAACTTTATATCAGAAATGTAAACGTTTCGTATTTGCTTTTTTTAGAGCATTTAATCTTCAAATGAATATTTTAAAAAGAAAACTTAAAAAAAAAAAAAAAAAAAAAAAAATTACATTTATTTCATCCGCGTACATATTTGTGAGTTGCGTGTTGATCAATTGTGTCAACGAACCAGACGAAAGTACCATTTCTTCTTCACTGAAAATTCAACTCACTTCTTTCTTTCTTTTTTTAACCATTAAATATAACCATTAACAAAAATGACATCGCTTTTATCTTCTGTTAAATGTCTTTTATGATGTGATTTCTACGAAAATTTCCATGAATAATGATTTATGCAAATATACCTCTACGAACTTTATGTTGGAAGATATAAAAAAAATTAATTATTAACATAGAAAAACATTTAAAAGATAGATGTTGAAGATTTATTTTTATTATACTCTAATAAAAGCATACATTTCAAGTTCACATCAATATTACATCTAACTCATACTTAGTGATGTATATTTTCTTTTTTTTCTTTAACTTTTGTTCTTTTTTTTTCAAATTGCTGAAAGTCTTTTATTAATTTTTTTTTCTATGTGCGCTTTGCTACGTTTGATCTCAATTTTAAAACCTATTTTTCATTCAAATTTTTTCTTAAAGGTCATTAAATTTATTAAGAAAATAATTCGTACATTTTTAAACATAATATAATTACAGTAAATTAAAAATGGCAAAGTAAAGAATAGCTGAAGTAATCCTAATGATAAAGTAATATATTTCATTAATTTCAAAAGGTGTTACGTAAAAAATATAGAAAGGTTAAAAAAAAAAAAAAAAAAAAAAAAAAGGTAAAAAAAAAAAAATAAAAAAAAATCTATAAAGTTACTTAACTTTTTCCTGGAAACTGGAATTCCTGGAACCTCTTATGCAATAGTAATAGCAAAAATTTATGTTAATCAGTTACATAAATTTAAAGAATCAGTTACATGAATTTTTACAGTTACCGCTACACAAAAAGTTCTAAGAATCCCAGTTTCCTAGAAAAAGCTTAGTAACTTTACAGTTTTTTTTTCACAGTGCACAAACTGATCTCATTCTTTTAGAACTGATCTCATTCCTTTTTTAAGTGTTTTAGATATTATTCTGCAGAAAACATTTCGAAATTATTGCTACACTGTTGGAAAAAAAAAAAAAAATGTTAAGTTTACGGCAAAAATTGCTGTTAGCAATATCACCAGCAGTTTTTGCCGTAAATTTAATTGATTTTTTTTTTTTTTTACAGTGTACGACTCCTTTAAGGAAATACAATTTGGTCTACTTTTAATATAAATATATATCTATTTCTCTTTATAAGAAATTTTTTATGTGAAAAGGAGACATGATGGAAAGGTAAAGATTGAATAAAACGCTAAAATTATAAATCGTTATTTAATCAGTATCATTTAAATTTTTCGTTATCCCCTGATTAGTGTAAATATATAAAACTTAAAGTAATTTAATGCAATCCGTGACATACCGGAATGCGATCGCACAGACCTCAGTCGCAATCCCCTCATCGAGTTCATGCATTGTAAAGAAATCAGTAAAGCTGCTAATTTTTTTCTAAGAAAGGGACTGTTTATATATAACGTTATCATTTTAGGGGGGAGGGGGTCTGGTAGATGATATTGTACGATATCTCTAGGGAGGGGGGGTGGGGAGGTTATCTATTGATATCGATATCATTTTTGATCCAACTAAATTTTTTCTTTTTATTTGCAACATGCTTTTGGTACAAAATAGTTTTTTTTTCAGTCTGTTGACTATTTTTATCAAAATACAACACTATTATTGAAATTACTAAATTATTACAAAATTAATTAATTCTAAAACATGGAATTCCCAACATTTTACATTCTTATTCTTCTTCATACATGTATGCATGAATAATAGCTGCTCAAGAAACCATATGCGAAGTATATTTCAAATGAAACTTGAGTTTACTAATAAATAAAAGAGAAAGAATGTTGTTCACTTGTTTCGTTGATAAAAATTTCTGTCTAACCCCCTCCCCCCCCCCTTCCCATCAGTGCATGGGAAATGCAAGAAGACACTATTACTGTCAATGCAATATGTAACAAAAAGCTAATCTAAATTTTTTTAAAAAAGTAATTGCTTATTTTATATATATTTCATGCATAAAACAATTTTTATCTTATACATAAAGTGATGTTTTATTAACTTCCCTTAATTTAAATTAATAAAACATTCAAAAAACCAATGTAACCAGGGATTTATATGTCACTCCACACAAAATAAATACCTGATAACGTTTGATATTGGAAAGGGGGGGAAGGGGGGTCCAAAATGTCCAAAAAGTTGATAACGTTATATATGCACAGCCCCAAACTGGGATTTCTAGAATTTTTCATATAAAAGTAGAACCAAAATTCATGTAACAGAGTCGGTTACACAGATTTTTGCTGTTACCGTAACATGAAAATTTCTAGAAATCCCAATTTCCTAAAAAAGTTTCGTAGTTTTATACAATTTTTTTTTATTTTTTATTTTATTATTATTATTTTTTTACAGTGTGGATCTGAAAATCTAGGATTAGTTAAATCTCAATTCGCATGTTAAAGCGCAATCGCTGTAAACGGTTAAAATTGGGTTTGTAAATATTTTCCACCAAGATATGACTCGGTAGACCGATTGCATTTTAATAAGTGAATCGAGATTTAACTAATCCTAGATTTTCATCCGTGAACTCGATGAGGTGGTTGTTTGTGCTGCCATTTCCCGATCTAATTTATAAAAAGAATAAGAAATGCGTTTCTCGGAAATCAATTCGGCTTCAGCTATTTTAATGGATGCACATTTATAGCATTAGTAAAATAAATGTATTCTATTAAAGATAGCTCTTTCTGTTGTATTTTAAAGTGTGTTTAATCTGTGTAATTCATCATTATTTGTAATTTATTTTGTTGAAAGCAATAGAACCAAATAAAAATACATAAAAGAAAAACATTATTATATAACGTAATGACAACTATTATGTCATAACATAACATTATTATTATTTTTAACATTAAAAGTTATTAACGTTTTTTTTTCTAGTACAGCAACTTCACAATTATAAATAAAAATTATCTATCTATAAAGTTTTAATAGATCGACATTTTCAGATAACATTTAAATTTAAATAATTCCTTTTTCAAAAATAAAATATAGCAATATGAATCGAAGAAAGTTTATTTTAAGAGGAATTCTTTTATTGAGTTTGAAAGCTGTGACACGAAAATTCAAATTATCTTTTTAGTGAAATGCATGTGACCGAAACGATCAAATAATAGGTTGCCTGGCAGCTTTATTCGTCTCAATTTTGTATTATTCAGAAGTTATTTAGATGGATATTAGAAAAAAAGAACATATTGTGTTCTTTATGAATAGATATGGCTATTATTAAAACTATTATATTTTATTTTAAGAAAAAATAAAGAACACTCATATACTTCTATTTTTTCGAAATACGAAAATTTTGGATGCGAGATAATAATTTATTTTTAATGCATATTGTCGTACCCGGTTAAAATTTTAAAACTTATGATTCAATTATTTCATAGAAATTAATTACTCTTTTGATTTAACACTAAATCAATACTATGGATTTTGTACGGTTTCATATAATAAGTTAACAATTAAACATATTCATAAAAATACTGCGATGTAACACATATTGTTTTTATATATTTCTATTAATATTTCAAATGCTAGTCCCCCCCCTTCTTTTAAGATTAAATTTTAAAAGAAGGGGGGGAACTAACATTTGAAATATTAATAGAAATATATAAAATAGAATATGTGTTACATGACATATTATCATATGTTTGAAAGCGTTTATTTTAGCGTGCTGCATTCATGTTGTTTATAAGTGCTTAGTTTCTCGTATTTTGAAAATAAAAGAATAAGTCAAAAATATTTTTAAGAACTGATTTCCTTGATGAAATGTTTTCATTGTTTTATCCCAGAAGAAAATTTAAAATTGGACCTGGTGTACTATATAAAATAGAACAGCAATCACAGCTAATCCCATAAAGATGGCTTTTTTTTTGCCACCATAAATACATCTATAGTACGCCTACTCTTATTACCATTTACTAACAATAAACACTACAAAATAATAATAATAATAATAATAAATAGAAAATATATTCTGGTTTTGACGTAAACGTAAAACAGCTATTTTACACAAATTTGAAAACATTCAATTTATTTTCTATTGTGAGAATGCACCTTAGTAGTGCAGAAAATAGAAACCTTATGAAGCCTGCGGTTCTTTGTTTTCCGTATATTCAGTTGTATTTTGCGGCAAAACCAAGTTCAAATGAATTCTATCACTATTGATCTCCTGTGTTTCATCTCGCGGCAGTTCCAGACTTCAGAGAACGGTAGTATTTTAAACAAGGGCGAATGGTGAATTCCCAGAGGGGTATCTATGTATTCCCATACTGTTTTAATCCAGTTGAAAAATATGGTTTCACATTTATTTTGCTTTTGAAGAAATAAAATATTTTCTTTATATAAAGAGACTAGCAAACCCCGCGGCTTTGCTCGCGCAACAGTCGAAATATGCCAGGTGCATATTTGTGTGTCTAATTTTTATTAGAAAAAATTATACTTTTACGAATAATTAAAAATTATCATTTAAGCAACACTTTGACTGAACTTTATTATTACACTGCATTAGGTAGAAATGAGTCTTAAGTTAACAGGAAGAACTAAAACTAATTCTAAATAAATGATAATTCGGAAAATATTTTGAAAATTTTATGCTCAATTCACACACTCATGAACAATATTAATTTGGAGTTTTTATTTTTTTGGAAACCATTTTCTTTATATGCATTTATATCTTAAAAATTAATCATCATGCCAAATTCCTAGCTTCTTATCTAACGGTCTAACATATCTATAGGAGTAGTGACACCAACATAAAATGCCTATCTTGAAACATCTACCTTGAGGGAGTGCCACCATTAATTTGAAAACATTAATTTTGCAATTGGTTTGGTATTTCCTAATGTTCCATAGAAATGTAATTTAGAATGTTTTTAAAGGTTTTTTAGAGCGTTTATTTTTCCTGCCAATCACAGGTGATAGTGCGACCAGCTTCACAGATCGCACCATTGATTCGAAATCATTATTTTTATAATTAGTTTATTATTTTCTGAAATTGCATGGAAATAGTAATTTAGGAATTTTTAAGAGCGCTTTTAGCTTCTTATGTTCGCTTCGCAACCTATAAATTTCGAATTTATTATCAACTTTCTTAGAGGACATTCATATTTTATATACTATGGCATATTTAAAGTTTTAGCTTAAAGTTTCATTTAATATCACAGCAATTGCAATTTAGATTGTTCTTTCCTCCTGCAACCCTCAGGTAATAACAGTACCGAGATAAAACATAACTTATGTTTGAACAGGTTTTATCACCTCTAATTTCCAATAATTACTTTTGAAATTGATTTAGTAGTTTACGAGACTCCGTAGAAATTACAATTTAGAACGCTTTTTGTCGCTTTTAGCCGCTTTCAAGGCGGATCGGGACATAAAAATCTTCACATCTTCACTTTTTCTGTAAAAAAAATTATGGCATTAAAAACTTTTTATTTTCTTGCTTCAAATGACATTTAAATCATGTTTCTATCTTACTTGGAACAGAAAATGATATTTTTTCGTTTTGGTTTGTTTTCAAAATCTTGTTTTCAAGCAATGGTTGTCACGGAAATGACTTGTGAAAATGCGTTTTTTTTTTCATGATGGGTATTTTTACATTATTATAAGTCCAGAACAGCTAAAGAAAAATGTTTCAAACTTGTAACATGCATTTTTCAATTGTTTTACTTTAATTTTGACACAGAAAATTTGAAAAAAAAATTACTTTTGAAAATATGATTTCTTTTTAAAAAGTTACATAGCTTTTTTTAATTTTTATTTAAATTAATACTTTTAAAAAAGATGAATCAAAAATTAAGACTGATATATTTTGTTTATTTAAATGAAAAAAATTCAATTCTGCAAATAATATTTCAAATTATAACGATTTTAAATCACCCCGCATTTTTAATAAATTTTAAATAAAAAAATTGTGAGAAGTTTTATTGTGTGATTTTGTTTACAAATAATATAGTTAATCATCACAAAAAAAAAAAAAAAAAAAAAAAAAAAAGCTCAATAAATATATATTTTTTAAATGTGTCTCGGACTCACTTAAATTTCGTATTTCGGTCACTTGTATCTTTTATGTAAGTATCATGCCAAATTTCATATTTATTGGTCCTTCCGTAACAACAAAAACAACAAAACAATTTAGAACTTTTTTTTAACCTTCAGCCGGCAGTGACATGACATAAAATGAGTCAATGCTTGAACAAGGGTTGTCAACGTCAATTTACAACCATTATTTAGATTCTTAAATTTTGAAACATTAATAGAGACTTTGAAAATACTCAGAGAGGTGTACGATGAATCTACAATGGTGAAACGCAAGGTTTATGAATGGCATCGACGTTTTAAACAAGACCAGGAATCCTTCGAAAGCGATAAACGCGTTGGACAACCTTCGTTGAGGACGGACACTGGTACTTTCTGCTTGAGAACGCACTAGCACATCGATACCAATTGTTAAAACAATTCCTCATCAAAACTCGCACTAATACACTCGCACTCTACACATACCCCCTACAACTGGACATACCTTTGTGAGACTTTTACCTTTTTCCATCAATGAAAAAGCATTTACAGGAATGCCGTTTATACTCATCAGATGCGGTGAAAACAACATCACAGGAGGTTGCAAAAAATGGCTTCCAGCAATGCTTCCAGAAGTTATAAGAACACTGGCAGAAGTGAATCGTCGCTCAAGGTGACTACATTGAGGGTAGATATGCTTCGATGCTGTGAACTAATCAGGGAAATGTTTTTTAATCTTTTCCCCGAACTTTTGAATCATACTGCGTACAGATTTCAAATAATATTTTTCATAAAATTAGAAAAAATCATGCAGTGAAGGATTATAATCTGAGATAAAACATTTAATGTCAGTTTTATTTTATTTTGCCCCTGAAATTCATTAGATGATTAAAATATTTCAGGAATTAGAACCAGTTTTTCTAAACCTTCCAGAGTTAAATCAACAGCTCTTCTCAAAATGCTTACATTATCCGCTAGCGAAAGAAAAGTAATTAAGAATGCAATAACTTATACACTGTAAAAAAAGATAGATGCGTCTTAATCTAGTAAAAAATAATGTAACCAAGAATGAAAATAATCAAAAACTTGTTGAAAATAATCTATGTTTTCCGAAATCATTCTTTAATTTAAGGAATATCGGAAAGAAGCATATATCTTTGAGTGCTAAAGACTTATTTATAAGAACTAAGTTCTTTTCGCTGACACTGATTTTTGGAAATGTTTTTGAATAGTTTATATAGAGTATCAATCAGTTTAGTATTCTCAATGCAAAATATTGATTTTCCGGAAGCTATCAATTCTCAAACAAACAATTTCGTGTTAAACAAAAATTCTGGTGTGAAATATTTTTTACAAAATTGGAATAAAATTCCCAGTATGTTGACGTGTAATTCCCAGTATGTTGATGATTAAACATATTTTACAGACAAACATTATAAATTAACTCCAGTAACATTGAAACTAATATTACGCTGTTATTCTTGGATGTATAAGTTTAATTATACAGCTTAAAATGTTTTATTAGGAATTGATTGCATCCTGAAAACTCTCATTCTGGTATGAAAAAAAATTATTAATACGCTATAAAAACTACGCGGAAAAATTTTCGAAAATCCGTTGCAACATATGAAACTTTGTTGTTTTAAATGAGTCTGTAATTAAAAAATATTTATTGTTTTTTGAGGTTTCCAGTGATAAAGAACGTTTTTCATATCAAACGTAATGAAATTGATACATAGTTATGAAGTGTATTAAAACATGCAATCTGTAGAATATAGGATGCAAAGCATCGAGCGAAGTAGCAGTTGTGTGACTCTGATATTAATTTACAGAGTCACACAAAATAATTCTGTTGCAACATAATTTACGGTGAAAACTGTCCGCAACATATTTTAATTTTGTTACATTATTTCAAATATAATGAAATTGATATAAATTACTGATAATTATTACAAGATACTTGTTCCATAACGTAATGCGTATAGCATTTATCATTTTGCGTATCACAAGGATACACAAAAGATTCGAATATAGTACTACATATGAAACGCTGTCTATTAGCGATAATTGGTAGAAGTTCGATTTCATTTTTGATATGTGTGTTTAAGATGAGCTAAACATTTGCGAGTGTGGTGTGTATAAATGCAATAGTTTATATACAAAACTTTTCAAAAGAATTCGCAGATATTGCAGGGTATCGCGAGACTGGTTGTAAAGTGGCTTTTAATACCGTTATTCCTTTTAATATGAATTTATTTAGTATATTAAGAGATGTTTGTATAATAGAAATAAAATCATGCACAAGACTAAAGAACAAGACAAAGAACTGGATACATATTGTTTTAGGGATGATAATATCTGGAACGGTAATTTTAGTAGCTTTTAACCCTGTTTTAGCCTTAATTAAATTTTAACTTAATATGTAAAGCACGTTAATATGTAAAATTGTTGGTTATATACAGTGTTGTACAAAAGAATTCACATATGTTTTCATACATTGGTAGAAATTGAAAGTGAAGGTGAATTTTCAACTTATTATGCATTTTCTTATTAAATTATGTTTTAGTACACTATGTAGAATATATACAAATATGTAGACTAAATGCATTGCTGTAATTTGTTTTCTAAACTGTGTTTTAGCACATTATGTACAATACATACAAATTTGTAAATTAATTAGCATTAAAGAACGTTATTGCTTTCCCGATAACGATAATTGCTCGAATTTGGTTTTTAAATGTATTGTTTGTTTTTAAAAATATTTATAAAGAATTGTTTTTAACTTTATTAAGCAGAGAAATTTCGTTAAAGGATTCTGGAAGTGTTAGAAAGTGCTTTATGATCTATGCTTGACGCAGGATTGTTCTTTATTGTTTTAGGCAGCATCGAACACACTAAAATTTTTACCGATATTTTTATTAAAGCATTTCATTGGTCCAAAGCAAAAAACAGTTCTAGGTTTATCCAAAAAATGTCAATTTAACAAGAGTTATAATGTATTTAATATCCATTTACAAAATCTATAAAAAATATTGAGAGCAAAAAATTCTTAACCATATTTTTAAAATATATTACCGCAACATCATTAAGGTGTGTTTTAATCAAAAGGAATAAATGAATTTGATTAAGAAAATTCCCTCTTGAGAACTAAAATCACTGCTTTCCTAACATTAGAGGTATTGGAGGTAAAATCAATGCTAACGTAATTGACTTTCAAATTTTCTTAGAAATGGAAGGTACATACTTTCAAGATTTTATGGGTTCGAGCACGAAAGTGTCACTGGTTTAAAATGAGACATTATAATATTGAATTAAATATTCAGAGATAAAAAAGAAAACGCTTTCAAGAATTTTTTTCTTCATAATTATTGAGAAAATTTTTAGTAATTTTATATGATTAAAGAAAATAATTATATTGATATACATGTGCAGATTAAATAATAATTTATAGTTAGTTTTTTTTATATTTTAAGGTGAGGTTACATATAGTTAAACAACAGCGAGATAAATAGTTGTAGTTATCCAGTGTTTTAATGAATTTTTTATTTTTTTGTTAAATTTCAGATACATTGATATTAGGTAGATTTCGTATGAAATACTACCTATTGCATTCTCTCCCATGTTGGAATTTCTGAAAAATTTTTGCAGATCTATACCGATCATGACTCCTTGACCCCCAAAACCACCATCAGTAAAAAAATTTATCTATCTATCTATCTATCTATCTATATATATATTTCATTTTCTTCTAGACACGATAACTTCCATAATTATGCTCAGATCTTCTTCAAACTTTTACATAAAATCAAGGGGCATAAAATCTCGGTCGAGTTCGTTAATGGGCAAAATCGGACCAAGGGGGTGGAAATAGGGAGGGTTTTTATGAAAACCGAAAAAACGCGATAACTTTTTAATTAAAATAGATATCGAATCAGTTTAAAGCTTATATTACTTTTAAAACATGGGCTAAAAGTTTATGCATGACAGATTTTTGATAAAATAAAAAATGGGCTCAAGGGGCGAAAAAAACAGGGTTTTTGGGGGAAAAAAATTCATAACTTCGTCAATTCTCAAGATATCAAATCCAACTAAATTTTCTGTAAATGTACTCAATATTATCTAAAACTTTTGTACTTACAAGTTTTTGATAGGACCAATTTTTAGCGATGAAAAAAATTAAAAACGAAAAGAAAAAAAGGGGGGGGGGTTAAAATAAAAAAATCCACAACTTACTCAATTCTTAAGCAATCAAATCTAATTAAATTTATTTTATATCTTCTCAATAATATCTACAACTTTTATATTAACAAGTTTTTCATAGGACCGATTCTTACAGCAAAAATAAATTAAACAAAAATGGGAGTTGGAGAAAAAACCTCAAATCAAAAGTACTTATATTCTGACTCATTTTTAAATTCAATTTTGATTTTAAACGCATCCAAATGGCAGATCCTCTTTTGTAGGAACTACACTGTAAAAAAAAAATTCAAGAGGTTACTAAAAATTTTTTAGTAAATTTGTATTCCACAGAATTTTTTAGTAACCATTACAAACTTTTTTTTTTGCAAGCGAAGCAAGCATTTCTTTTGTAAACTGAACAAAAGAATTTTCTGTATAACTAACTTAAAAATTTTTAGTATGAGCCACCAAGCAAATTTTAGTAATAGCTCCAAAATTATTTTTAATAACCATTACGTGGGCTCGAAGGACAGGAGCTTCCTTCGAGCTGCATCCAGGCTTCTGGAGCGAAAGATTTTCGGCAAAACCTCAATAGATGGCAGCACCAAACATTGCTACGGCTCCGACAGGATATTCAAAATCCCTTTACTAACGAGTACTTACACTGCCTACATTCGGGGCGTATTTGGCAGGGGCCAGTATCGAACCCGGGACCTTTTAGCCTGGAGACCGTTACTATAACCACTATGCTATCAAGGCCACACCAAGTGAGTTTTAGTAATAGCTATTAAAACTATAAAATTATTAACTCTTATTCGTTGCTAACTTTTTTCTAGTAATTCTTACAAATTTTCTTGTAACCGACTAAGATTACTAAAAATTTTTTAGTAATTACAAGGATCACTAAAGTTTTTTTAGTAGATAGACACTTTTTTTTTACAGTGTATGTAATGTGACGTATTGGCCAACGTTTTGATAAAGGCAGAATATATTTTTAAAAAGGCTGCCAAAAAGTGTCTATTGAACAGAATTTCTCGAAGTAATAGTGATTGAAATTTTGAGGAAGTATAACGAATTGCGTTTTTTCCGAGTCATTTTTAAGTCCACTTTTGTTCTCAAGCGCATCCAATTTACAGGTCCTCTTATTTAAGAACGATATACTGAGACGGATTAGTTAGTTTTTTGATAAAGGCAGAATATATTTTTAAAAAGACTCTCAAAATGGGCACTTCGCACAAAATTTCCCAATGCGATCATGATTAAAGAATTAAGGATGTATTAAAATAACAAATTGGTTATTTTATGATTCATTTTTAAATCCAATATTACTCTCAAACGCATTCAATTGACAGTTTTTTGTTATTTAGAAACTATACAATGTGCTTATTCATTTATTCTTTTGATAAAGGCTGAATATATTTTTTAAAAAAGTTGCCAAAGTGGGTACTTCGCAAAAAAAATTTCCCAAAGCGATCTTCATCAATGAATTGTGGATTTATTCAAATAACAAATTGGTTATTTTATGACTCATTTTTAAATTCAATTTCACTCTCAAACGCATTCAATTGACAGTTATTTGCTATTTAGGAATTGTGTAATGGGCCGTATTGGTCAGTTTTTTGATAAAGGCTAAATATATATTTAAAAAAAGCTGTCAAATTGGGCACTTCGCACAAAATTTCCCAAAGCGATCTTGATCAATGAATTGTGGATTTATTCAAATAACAAATTGGTTATTTTATGACTCATATTTAAATTCAATTTTGCTCTCAAACGCATTCAATTGACAGTTTTTTTGTTATTTAGGAATTATATAATGTGCGTATTGGTCGATTTTTTAATAAAGTCAGAATATATATTCAAAATATGTTTTCAAAATGGGCATTTGAGCCGAATTTCGTTTAAGAGGACTTTGATAAAATCAGTTCTTACAGAAAAACGAAATAAAAAATTTTTCAAAAGCGGTCAAATAAATTAGTTAAATTGGATTTATCGTTAATAATATTTTATTTTTTGTTGTTGAAACGAAAACTCTTCGAAATCTACCTCCGCCTATAGGCCAAACCGACAGGGATTTTTTATTATATTACAGTCTGACTTTTACAAATTTATGATGTTAAAATAAATTATCTTTTTACCATACAATATAATTTATCAAAGTTTTTCTGTTTCATGAATTAAAAACGAACGAAAATCATGCGTGCTGGGTAGATTATTAAATATTTTTCAAAACATTTAAAATAGCACAACAAAACATAATTTTATTGAAGTTTTTCTGTTTCACGAATTAAACACGAACGAAAAATCATGCGTATAGTTTAGATTATTAAACATTTTTCAACACATTTAGAACACTAAAACAAAACACAATTTTATAGAAGTTTTCTGTTTCATGTATTAAACGCGAACGAAAAATAATACATACGTTATAGATTAAACATTTTTTAACATATTTAGAATATTATAACAAAACATAATTTTATCGAAAATTTTCTGTTTCACGAATTAAACACGAACGAAAAATAATGCGCACGGTATAGATTATTAAATATTTTCAACACATTTAGAATACTATAACAAAACATAATTTTCTTGAAGTTTTTCTCTTTTATGAATCAAATACGAACGAAAAAGTCATGCGTGCGGTGTTGATTATTAAAGATTTTTCAACACATTTAAATTACTTTAACAAAACATAATTTTATCGAAGTTTTTCTGTTTCATGAACTGGACACGAACGAAAAATCATGCGTACGGTATAGATTATTAAATATTTTCAACACATTTAGAATACTATAACAAAACATAATTTTATCGAAGTTTTTTTGTTTCAAGAATTAAGCATGAATGAAAAATCATGCGTGCTATGTAGATTATTAAACATTTTTTAACGCATTTAAAATAATGTAACAAAACATAATTTTATCGAAGTTTTTCTGTTTCATGAACTAGACATGAACGAAAGATCATGCATACTGTCTAGATTATTAAACATTTGCCAACCCATTTAGTACTACACCGAGGAGACAAAAGTCATGGGATAGCAATAGGCAAATATACAGATGACAGTAGGTCAATTTGTATAAATGGTCAGTGAATAGGCAGGACTTTCATTTGTGTCCAAATGCTTCGTGTCAGAAGGTTAATTATGTTATTATGGCCACACGACAAGAATTAGTGGATTTCGAACACGGTATGTTTGTTGGAGCTAGACGCATGGGACATTCCATTTTGGAAATCGTTACGGAATTCAAGATTCCGAGACCCACAATGTCAAGAGTGTGTTCGGAATACCTAGATTCAGGCATAACCTCCCATCATGGACAACGCAGTGGTCGACAACCAGTACTTACTTACCGCGACCTGCATCGACCGCGTCAGCATAGACTTGTAAAAGTGAACAGACAAGCAACACTGAGTAAAATAACCGCAGGAATGAATGTGGGATGTCTGACGGGCGTGACCGTTAGGGCAATCCGGCGAAAATTGGATTTAATGGGTTATAGCAGCAGATGACCGACTCGGCTTTTGTTACTAATAGCACGACATCGGCAATAGCGGTGCTCCTGGGCTCGTGACCATGTCAGTTGGATCGCAGACGACTGGAAAAAGATGGCTTGGTCAGGTGATTCACGATTTCAATTGGTAAGAGGTTTTAGAAGAGTGCAAGTGTGGCGCTGATTCCATGAAGCCATAGACCCAAGCTGTCAAGAAGGAACTGTGCAAGCTGGTGGTGGCTCCATAATGGTGTGGGCCGTGTTTACATGGAATGGACTGGGTCCACTGGCCAAATGAACCGATCATTAACTAGAAATGATTACGTTCAGCTACTGGAAGACCATTTGCAACCATTAATGGACTTTATGTACCCAAACAATGATGGAATTTTTCAGGCTGACAATAAACCATGTCACCGGGCCTTAACTGATCGCGATTGGTTTGAAGAACATTCTGGACAATTCCAGTGGATGGTTTGGCTACATAATCGAGAGATCAGTTCGTGCACAAAATCTTCCATCGGCAACACTTTCGGAATTATGGATATCTATAGAGGCTGTATGGTTCAATATTTCTCTAGAGGACAATCAAAGACTCGTGGAGTCCATGCCACGTCGTGTTGCTGCACTTCGCCTGGAAAACGGAGGACCGAAACGCTATTATCAGGGTATCCCATGACTTTTGTCACCTCAGTGTATAACAGAACACAATTTTATCGAAGTTTTCTGTTTCATGAATTAAACTCGAACGAAAACAAATGCTTACGGTATAGATTATTAAACATTTTTCATCACATTTAGAATACAATAAAAAAACACAATTTTTTAGCAGTTTTTCTGTTTCATGAATTAAACACGATCATACGTATGGTAGCAAACATTTTTCAACACATTTAGAATATTACAACAAAACTTCCCAGTTTATAAGGTGAAAGATGATGTCTAACGAACAGCTTAAAAAACACATAATGCATTTTAAAATCTAGTTTCTGCGATCACAATAAACAGTCGAAAAGTAAAAGATTTTTTTGTTGCAATGGGTATGATCTACAGATATTGTATTACTGAAAACAGTGTATTTTCCTTTAAAAATGTGCACGTATTTCTATTTTCTTATTCATATATTTAATGCGTGAAAAGTGCTGAAGAATCTTTAAATATCTCAATCTATGTATTTTGCAGAGAGTGAACTGATGGAAATTGAAAATTCTACTACTTTCGAGTAAGCTGCGGCGTTGTAAAGCTCAATTATCTTGCTCAGTCATTCAGAAAATGTTTAGATGAAGGAAATATTCACTTAGAGAGAGATTATTCGAGTCTAAAGATCTAAATTCAATTAGAATTTGAACGAAAATTTCATGACTGTGATTATGAAAAATGTACTAAAAAGATATGCGTATGAAATTCAGTTTGCACGCGAGTTTATTTCAAGAATAATAATAACACAATTTCAAGAATAATAATATTGAATTGTCATCAAAATCCTTAATAAATACTACACAAGTTTAAAACAATAATTTTAAAAATAATTTTTCATGCTACATTGAATTATAATAATCATGTTTTATTTTTGAAATGCTTCTAGTCATTATTAAAAAGTTCAAATGTATATAGTTAATAAATAATTCTTCTTTTTTTAAGTATTATTACAAGGGTAGTGTAAAAATGTTACATTAATGTGCACCCCATTGTTTTATTACTATTAAAGATTCTCAGAACACAATAGCGGGAATGTTTCAGGTGTATTAACAAAATATAAAATGTTTTTAAGAATTTAACAGGTTCTATGTTGAAATGCATTTATCTTTCTTCTTTTCTTGACAGTGAAAAACCTGAAACAAAATTTTTAAATATTTAGATACCATTTTGATTAAAAGAGAGAGAGAGAGAAAAGGAAAAATATTACATATGGTATCATTTTTAATTTATAAAGGTAGCGAATACTTTTGAACCGTAAGCATTTGAGACATAGCTTCGTAGTGACATATTATGCTTTTTATAAATTGGTAAAAGTTTGTGAAATGTCGAAATTTTTTATACCTGAATATTCTCCCAAAGAAAAGAAGGCTGCAGAATAAAAATTCATCAATTAATGCAAATGCATTACTGTATGTAAATGCATTACTGTATGTAAATGCATTACTGTATGTAAATGCATTACTGTATGCAGTTGCATTACTGTAAAATAAACATCTATATATCGAAACAAATGAAACAAAGAAGTAGAAACCAAGCAATATCTTTTATTATTAAATCCAGTGCATTTCCAGGTGCATTAGTAATATAATGTTATTTTTTGACCTTTTGAAAAAGATATTTCAATTAAAAATTATTTACATAATATGGAAATCTGTGGAACAGGAATAATATAAGATACCTCTGTCGGTGCTACACAGATTGATTATCATGAGAATTAATTTGTAGAATCATGATTAAAAATAAAATTTATTAAATAAAACAATTAAACCTCAAAACTGCTTATAAAAGTTAATATTTAATCTATCGAATTCGCTCAAAATTGCCAAAACAGATTGTATACTTAGACTTTTAAAAACATGCGTGGCTTGTTTGAAAAGTATCCGACCTTTTGACGAGATTTTTTGAAAAATTCCTCCATTTGACGAAATGGCTTGAAATTTTGTTCAATAGTTGATTTTAGAACTTTTTTAGCAAAAATTAAATAAACGTTAAATTAAATCTATTTTAGCTGAATGTGCTTGAATTGTGCTTGAATTGTCATGTTTAGTATACGAAATGTTTTAAAATGTTCGGATTATGCATTATTTAATTGTTATGTGTATTTTGAATTAGGCGGTTTTTATAGCCTTTTCGCGTACAAGTGCGCAAAAATTGTAAGTATCGTTTGGTTCATTTCGTCAGTTTCTCTCTTTTGGCTTTAGTATGTTCCTCGCTCATTCTTTTGTTTTTCGATGTGTTCAGATTCACATATTTGGGTGACGAACCACACCATGCCTTGACAGCAATTTTGATATGAGAGGCGATTGTGGAGCAGAAACTTAATGAAAACCCAACCAGTCATAATGCATTTGCTAAAAAAAATTCAAAAATCAGGATTTGGGTAAAACATCAAGTTATTTGCGGCAAATGAAAGATTTGGAATATGGCAAAGAAAAAAAAAGTATTTTTTCTTGTGTGATAATTTAGTGTCACTAGTAGCAATTTTCCCACACTACCCGTTACTGAAAATCGAAAAAACTTTTTTTTCGACCCATCATAATGCACTATCATTTCAAAAGCCAGTTACTGGGCTTTATAATAGTTATATCTTAAGATACATACCTTAATCGTAAAACACAAGTCCAAAAATACGTGAATCGTTTTTCACGTTTATTTAAAAATAATAAATAAGAAGGACGTTGTTATAAATATACTTCTTTTCAATATAATAATTTTGTTGAAATTTAAATGATTTGAATCTTATTTCAAAATAATCTAATTTTCAAGCACTTCTGCTCTCTACATCGATTTCATGTAGATTGTTCATAAAGGAAAACATGACTCAAACGTCATGCCCACTCACTTAAACTTTTACTCTAATATTGTATATTTATTTAATTATTTAATATATAAGTATGCCTCAAAAGTTTCTTCCTTTTTTTTTTGCAAAAAAAAAAAAAAAAAAAAAAAAAAGGAAATTTTGTTGAAGGCAATATTTTACTGAAGTACGCTTGCGTCAATCTATTTTCTTCTATATCTTTCCGGTAATCTAATAACATCTTATTTTCAAAGCTTTTTTGATTTGGTGACAAAATACTCATTGGCAAGATTTTTTTGTCATTCAAAGAGTTCATTATTTTGGTGGACAGAATTTTTGAGAGAAAAAACAAATAGTATTTGGACGGAGATGCGTCCGGAGAATAAAGAGACGAATCAGAATGTCTCAGTCGAATGCAAGAAGTTTGTTTTGATAGTCAAAAATACTTGTGGAATGGAGTCTTCAAAATGGAAGATAATACTTCGTTTGTTTGCTGTGATTTATGTATCACTGCCTTCAGTTTGTCTAGTTTCCATTAGTAATTTTCAGAACTGATAGTCTGGTTAGGTTGAAGTCGCTCATAGTTAATCGAAATTTGCCAAATAAAGACCAAAACTTTCCTCTGTAACAGTCTGGCTTTAGAGACAGGAGTGTAACTTTTATTTCAACTAGATCAGGATTGTTTGCTTTCCTGCACTGTAAAAAATCTGCGCAATGTTCTTGACATTTACTGTGTAACATTCCTGGGTTTTCTCGGATTATTTCTTCTGATTCAAGAATACCGAGAAATCCGGTGTAATACCTTCCACAAGGTTGTGTAACTTTTTGGAATAGTTGAGAAAGTGGAAATTACTGATCCACTGTGAAACATTCCGAATATTTTATGTGTAACATTCCTTAGTTTTAGTAGGCATACTTTTTGTGAGCTTTAGTGTAACTTTTTGGATTTATTGTAAAAATGGAATTGGCAACATTGTAAATATGAATTTGGATGTATAGAAGTAATTGATAATCTGGGCAAATTAATATATGTTTTGTGAGGGACATTCCTTATTTTGTGGTTGGTCAGAAAATTCAATTACAGAAAAATCGTTATTTTTTTGTGTATGTCATTTTATTATCCCAGTTGTGAAAAGACTACGGGATCTTGCACTATAAAAAATAGCACAAAGGTGCGTATACCCCAATAATTCTACATCTCAAAGCTCTTTTTCAAATTTCTGCCCTGTAGAGTTCCTGGGCTATATTTTACATGTAAAAATCAATTTTGTGTGTGTATTGTTTTGTTCGCTTAGTTAAGAATCGAGTATGGAAACTAGAGTCATAAATTTTTACCGAAGCTTTTACTACGCATTTAATTGTGCATCTCGAACATCTTTTTTCCCAGTTTAGACTCTTAAGACTCTTCTTGGTCTTTATTATCCATTTGAACTCCTTTTTGCGTGTGGGTCATTTTGTTGCCTCAGATGAAAAAAAAAAGACTATGGGATCTAGAGCAACTAACTTTGCTATGAAAGTGCTTATGTTCGTCTTTATTGTACATTTTGAAACCTATTTTTACAAATTTGATCAATGTTCGTTTTACGAAATTATTTTATCAGTGATTGTTTGAAGAAATTCTTGATTTTACTACCACGACATTTTATCAAAATACCTACTATTTACGATTAGTAATATTCGCCTTATTTAATCAGCTACCCAGTATAGAAGATTTCTTTTACAATGTCTATCACAATTTCCGAATAGTAATCTTTCTGTCATTAAATAAAACGATTACTATTCGGAAATAGTTTGATGTTCACATTAAAAACTTAATATATAGGTATATGAATTCGCGTCTTAAGCAAAATCTTTTTGTTCCAATGGATGAAATTTTTTTCTTATATTAAATGGAAAGTTTTTACATTTGTTGTAAGAGCGATGTTCTGGTGATGCTAGAATTGGAGTAAATTCGGGTATTAATCAGTATCACATCTTAAGCGGGTTCGATTGTTTCCTCTAACAAATCTAGCATAAAAAATATTATAAACAAAGACAACGCTTGAAGGGGAAAGGGAAGAGCTCTGACCAACTATTTTATTTTTCAAAATATTGATTCTATAACATGTAATTAAAGCCATATCAGCAGAGAAATGTTTAAATTTTATCGTTTCTCCCCCTTCCTCCTCTTTAGTATCTGTAAGCTATATATGTATATGGAGGATGAAAAGGTAGAATTTTAAGGCACTTACTAGAAAATATTACTAATTTTGTGGTAAGGTTAGTGTGCCTAAATGTGACTCCTAAGTACGGTAATGTTCTTTTACTTAAAATGTTAATGCAGAAACCCCAAATGCTATATAATAAAAAATTCGATCTTTAACGTAACTCTAAGCATTTTTTTGCCTTGATAACAGTTTCTTAGAGATTTTCGATCAAATAGACGTTGTTCATTTTATACCCCCCCCCCCCCATGTTTCGTAAATTTGTCAAATTTCCCTAAATTGCCTCTCGAAATTTTAACTTTGAAGATAAAATAATCTTATTAACGTAAATAAACTATGTCTGTTTCATTTAACTGACCAATAAACTGTTAAAAAGCGCCCAGTTTGTGGATTAAAATTAAAAAAAAACTACCAGGTAAGTTTGCATGCTTGATATATTGTATTAAAATAATTAAAGCAAATTTTATGTTTAATTAAGCTGTCGTAAATCGCATAATTCTCCATTTAAAAGTTTTCTTAAACTTGGTACTTAAGTATGTATTTAAGATTATCAAAGTCGAACAATATACTTCTTTTTAAATTTTTTAATCAAAGAAATTCAGTGTATATTTTATTAACAAAATATAACCACATGATTATTGAAATTACAATAACTTTATGATGGAAACTCTGGAAGATTTTGTGTTGATTGAAAATCTTGTGCTAAATATTTATTTTAGTGAGGTTAAGTTAATTTTACTAACATTATACAAATCATTAGCTGAAATCCAGTCTCCGATTAAAACAGAATGCAATTGAGTTATGCCCCCATTGAAGCGTAACTTTAGCGAGCATTTTTTAAAATCCTTACATTTGAATTCTGTTTTCATTTTTTACTCATAATCGACATTTTTTTATTTTATATTAGAGAAAAGATAAAAAATAAAACTACGGTTATTTAAATGAATATTTGTTTCAATATACTTATTTTCAAATACAGAAAATGTTAAATTCTTTTTTTTAAGTCAAAGAATGCATTCCCAAGTAATTGAAGTAACTTGTATGTTGGTGCAACTTCCAAAAATGCACTTGTTAGCTGAATATTCAATCTTTGCCAGATATCCTTTGCATATCTTTTATGCAAGAGACAGTGTGCCACTACATGAATTTTGCAATCTGCAGAGGTTTTTTTTTTTTTCTTTTTTTTTTCTTTTTTTTTTATAGAGTTTTACAGCAAGACATTTACATTTAAAGAAAGTTATTTTTAAAAAATGTTTGAAATAAAATACAAATTAATCCAGTTTTATTGCTTCTAATTTATCAAGCGTCAGAAACTGAAAATTTCTTTTACTCGAGTCAAAGCTTACTTTGAAGATGGAACAAAAGTAGATGATGATATTTACTAGTTTTGAATATACCTCCTGGGAGTGTTATCTATCTTTTAGGAATGAATGATACGGTAATTTGCTTGATTTTTAAATTGAAAAAAAAAATTGAAGACTATATTACATTTTATTACAAGTGCAGTTTAACTTATATGCGTAAGCAGACTATAAAAATTCTATACACTTTATCATAAGCTAAAAACTTTGTGTAAGTTAAATGAAGGATTCAGTGAAAACTAAACAAAATTTTATAGTATCAATTTATGATCTTAATTTAAGGAAAAAAATTACATAAATTAAGAATTGTTTGATTTTTATCAGGTTTTTAATAAAGTCAATTCTTTAACTGCTCAATTTTTTAACATTTGTATAGCATACTTTTTGAATGTTATTTTCTTTTAAAAAAATCTGAAGAATTGGAATAATTTATGTGCATGTGTCTTTATTATACAGATCTGTACATAATTATTTACAGTAATCTTTCATTTGTATGTTGGTGCAAAATATAGAAAAAAATTAACATTGGTCATTGGCCAGTTACTCAGATTTTTAATTATTGACCATTAATTACTAAATTACTACATTAATTAAACCCTTCATATAAAATCATATGAAATGCTTACTTCCATATTTAAAGCGTAAAGAATCATTTTGAATTTAAATCTTGTTACATCTATTGTTGTGATTTGTTGAACTATTTCAGTGTTACACAGTATACCTTGAATCTGACAAATTTTTTAACATCTTTATTTTGACAGGGTTAGCAAATGCATTTTGATAATTTCACAATACTACTTTTATAAAACATCGGATAAATTTTATAAGTGTTTGAAGTGAGGATGGGGGAGGAAGGAGAGTTGCTGCAATTATTATGATAGTTAAAAAATATAATTAAGTATCTGTGAGATTAATCCATCTCTCTATTCAATATGTACCCAAAATTTGAAGCTATGTGCATAATTTTATGCAAGGAAAATGCAATTTAAAATAAACAAAATGAAAGTGGTTGATTGCTCCCCCCCCCCCCCCCAAAAAAAAAAACTTAACCCAAAAACCCTTGTATTAACCCTTAACTGCTGTGACAAAAATTGTCGCATAACTACCGTGAACGGTCTGTCTGACCGCTTGATCTAAAGATAAATAAAATGTTAAATTAAATCTCAGAATATTATTTATGTATTAAACTTTATATACAGGACTATTATATATGAAATTAAGGTATTCAAAAGTTTCTAGAGATAGTAATAGGGTTCCAAACGAAACACAATTTGATAGGCATCTATAGTTAAACTAAAAACTACAAGTTAAACTGAAAAACTTGAAAATCTCAGCGGTCTGTGAGACCGCTAACAGCAGTTATGGGTTAAGAAGTTAAGTGTCATGTCATTCACCGGTGACTGACATTGAAATTTCCGTTTTAGCCACGTCAGTCGCCGGTGGGGACGGCGTAAAATTGTAATATAAAACTAAATATTGTATTGTTTTAAGGAATTGCTGAAAACTTATTTAAAATTTTCGTTTTATTTTATTAAAGAATATAATTTAGAAAACGGAAAATTCAGTGTCAGTCATCTGTGACTGGTGTGGAATTAAACGTGTTAAAGGAATAACTTATCCTTTTAATAAAAGGAGACCAAAATTTGAAACTAATTGGTTCTCGACATGGAAAATCTAGGAAAAGCTGAATTAGTTTGAGGGGGGGGGGGGTCCTTCTACACTTGACCTATACTTGACCTAACATTGTTGAGTTGCTTAGTCTCACCTAATTTTCCAATAAACTGATACCCAAACTTCAAAGAAAACGTATAATTCAAAACATAAGTTTTTGTTTAAGATTATTTAAGAGGGGAGGGGGGGGGGTTGCCAGTCACTATATATTTGATTTAGAACCCACCAAAACCCAAAATAATCAGCTTCACGAAGTAAGTGGACTTTATTTAGCGCGTTTGCGTAGGAACATGGGTCTTGTATAATGCAGATTCATCCAAATTTCGAGTTTAGCATTTTTTTAGCAGATTTTGTCAATTGGCACACTTTAATTCGCACAGGAATGAGATTCCTGGATTAAGTATATTAGTAATATTAACTTTGAATTGCGTTATATCAATTTTGTTATGAATGAATTAATCGTATTGTATAACAAGTCGGAGGAAGAGATTTTAAGGAATTTCAGAATTAAACATTAAAATTAGACATTTCGGGAAAAATTTTTTAATTTCAAGATGAACTACGCCCCCTGTTTTAAATATTTCATAGTGTATAGTGGCATGCGTAATTATCTCGGATGAAAAAAAGATCTCTTGACAATTAACTATGCCTTCCCACCAGCAGTGATTAAAAACCTTTAAACCAAAAAAGAGTTATCTACTTTTTTTTCTAGTGTTTAGGATAATCGTCAGTTTGTACTACGAAAATTATAAACGATTTTTCCCATTTTATCCCTGGTATCGATATATCTTACAACCATCGTGTTTGAGAATAGCATCCATCAAGTTTCCAACTGATTACGATAAAAGTTAATCGTTTTTCAGTGTTACTCGACGGTGGAAATTGCTAATTTTACGTTATATTGCAAGAATTTAACAAAAAAAGGTGTAAAAGCGTAAATGAACTTATATTGTATATCAATATCGAGGAAAGTGGCAAAACTGAGATCCGCAAAACCCTGCGATGTAGAGGGGAGGGGGCTATGAAGTAATTGTGAAAAATAAACAACTTAAACAATCATAAACGGTTGGTCATTTTAGGATTTTAACAACGAGTCATTTGTATTGAATAACGAATGTATATTTTGCGTACTTCTAGCGTGATCTGCGCGTAAAAAAAAATCATACCCACAAGATGAGTCACGAGACGGGGACTGATAAAAAGATAATGAGAAAATGGGGGAAAATATATAGATTCCTTGTGGAAAATTTTCCTGAAGACTCACAAACTATAGTTAGTCTACTGAATGGAGATTTCACAAAATCAATACATAATAGAGAGAAAAATGTTTCAATGATGTATAAACCCGTTTTTATCTAATAAATTCAAATTTTTCACTTGAAATCCAAAATAATACAATTCATTTTTCAAAATGAAACAAAACCCAGTAGGGTAACACCCCCAGTAATTGGCATGCACCAGTGATTGGCACATTTTACAAACATATCCTAAAAAAAGATTTATATCCAGTCTTTTAAAAATTCAAGACCATATATCAGTTATATGCTCATTTACGTAAAAGATTATCACTTTGATTTATTTTACAAGATGACAATAGAGCCTAGGAAAGAGAAACAAGTATGGCTTGTATCAAATTAGCCATTTTGTTGCAAATTCTTCTTCTTTGGCTTAAGGAAGGCATGCTTTTCAATTCATTATTATCTGATTTATAATATATTTTAAATTTTAACTGACAACAGTTTTGTTTAGTTAAAAAGGGTTACTTTAATTGTGTAAAAGTATTTTCGACACAAATATTTGGATTTCTGAATTAATGGTAGTTGCCAATTAATGGTGCTTCAATTTTGCTAGTTTCAAGTAATTGGCAGCTATTCCAATTACAAGGAATTCGCAAGGAATTTGAGATTAAACCATTTATTTTGGAAGTACTTTTAAAATTATAGACTAATTTTGTTTATCATTTGTTTTTATTTGAAAACATAAATTTTATCAGTAATTGATATCCATTAAAGTTTCATATGACAATTACTGGGGACAGCGTGACAATTACTGGGTATTAATGTAAGTATATTGTATTGTTTTAAAGTGTTCACATTTCAGACTAATATGCTGATTTCTTACTTTCAAAAACCTGAAATATGGCATCTTCATCTACAGTAAATTAATTTAAAGCGATTAAACCCAATGCAAAATGTAAAGTTTTTTTTTTTTAAATATAAACATATGCCAATTACTGGATCACAAGGTGTCATACATTGGTGCTCTAGGTGCCAATTACTGGTGATTTTAGCAACTTTTTATAAATATATTTTTATAAAAATACTTTTTCAATTTTTTTGCTTTTAGTGGGCAAAATAGATGCACAGATATGCATTCTTTGATTTAAAAATATTTCCAAGTAAATAGCTTATTTCTTTGTAATGAAAATTTAAGTAAGTTTAACGACAAATTCTTATTGTGCCAATTACTGGGGATGTTACCCTACATTTCATGGATATTCATTTTTGTTCATGCGCAGCATGACAACAGTGCACTTGCAAAAACATCCTGATTAAAATGTATATGTTGAATATTTTGCAACTTCTTTCATTTTTTGCAAAACATTCTGGGAGTATGCAAAAGTAGTTGCAGTACTTTATATATTGATATTACAGTCTTTTTAGGACATATATATTTAAGTATTCTATATTATCAAACTGTTGCATAATACAAAGTGCAAATGAGAATAACTTCTCCAATAAACATTTTGATTTTTCCAGAAACTGAATAAACACTATTGCATTCAATAATTTATGCATAAAAAATGAAACCTATAATATGCTTTTTGTTTCTTTGCAGCCATATTGGATAACAATCAAATTTGAAGATAATGATAGTTCATTAACAGAAACAAAGAAGACCTTGGAACACCAGAATTAAATTTAAATATTAACAGTCACTTGTATATTAAAGCACCCATCGCGCAAGGATTTTCAGATTTTTTTTTAGAACATTTTTCTTCTACTCTAACTAGGGCTTTTATTGAAGATTGCTTGCAATGGACAGAAAAATGCGAGTTACTGAATCATTTAGCTCTGAAAATCTGCAAATTCATAGACAATCCTTCTGCAACTGAACGAAAGTAGGGAGAAAATGAAAATTTAATTAAAGATGTCGAATTTGAACAGAGTGTATTTTCGACAATCTCTTTATATAATTTTTTAGTATAAAATATCGTTTCAAAGGCACTGGGACTAGTACTTTTATTGAACCAAAATTGTTGAACTTGGTGTAGTTCCACGAAAAGAAGTTACTTTATGTGAAAAATTAAACAAATTGTGATAAATTCTAGATTTGTAATTATTCTAGGTTTTAATTCTAGATTGTAATTTTAGCCATAATATGAATAAAATTATCTGCATATAATAAAAATTCTGTGAATTTTTATTTTTGATTATATTATTTTTTAAATTACAGTATAGTTGCGATAACTTAAGTCGAAGGGATTCTAAAAAAATATTTTGTAATAGCCAATTGTTCTGATAAGTCATTTAGAGAAATTGATAATATCGAATAGAAAAATGCACTTCATTTTATGTATCAAGAATACTGTATTAAGATTTTCAATTTTTTAGAAATATTATCTTCATTCGGCAGCTAAATATTCCTTTTTTATTGTATGTCTTGACATCTGAATTTGAATTTTGTGCATAAACCACATGGATGAATGTCTTTATATATGCTAATGCTTAAATTACAATTTATAAGTTATTTCTTACTATAATTTTAAAAATCTCTTTCAAATATTTTTACGTATTTGAACTTGGGTTGAAATTTTTTTAATTAAACCGTAACGTTTTGGTGTAAAATTTTAAAAGAATTATGTCCTGTATAACACATGCATCAGAAACCGTTTTTTTATTTATTACTGTGGTATTATATAGATTATTTAAGGAATAGAATTATTAAAGAAAATTAAAGTAAGAAATAGAAAGATAGCGGGGGGAGAGAGGGAGCTTCAAATAGCCACATATTTCCCCCAAAAAAGCAGATATTCAGATATTGTAAAAACATTTAAGAATGCTTTGATAGAGATTAAATCTATCATGGTATGCAAAATGTCACGAATTGCTCATTTGTTTAAATTATTAAACAATATGGTAAAATTATCTAAAGGCTATTAAAAACTGCTATGTATGAGAATTGGATAAAAATGAACTTTATGTTACATCATCTCTTAATTTATTTACAACTTCAAATAAATATGTTGAGCTTGATATAAAAGTAGAAAAACTTAACCATGTCTTTTTGTAGATCCCAGCACAGTATCACTCATTTGGATATTTCTTTTGTATCTGAGTTGCTTATTTATCATAATTTACCCTTGCATCAATATTTTAACCAATTTATTTTTGTAAAAGTAATTTTAATACATCCATTATGTAAAAATAGGTTTACTCATAGATATCCTTTGTTTTTTTAGATTTGTGATGTCAATTGAAAAATGAAAACAATTAATTAGAAATAATATTTTCAATACAATATTTATTTATCAACTGTGCAATCATTGTTCATATTCTCAACAGAGACTACTCATGAATCTGTATCATGTTCAAGAACCGAACTTTAAAATTAAATGTTAACTATGTTCCAGACCTTTTACGGTATTAAGCTCATATAGATCTGAAAGTCAGAGCTCATCGCTCGAACAAAGAATTTTTTGTAACATTATGCTGTCCAAATTGTAATTATTTTTCTTCTAATGTTTGAAAAACTTTAACACATTTTGGGGAGCACATGACTGTTAAAGCAATTATGGAATGTCCTTTATCAAATTGCAGCAAACGATACAGTGTATACTCTTCTCTTTCAGCACATGTGTCAAGATGTCATAAACATCAAAGCACATTTAAAACAGATATTCTTAAAAGAATTATAAGCCACATTGTTTTTTTTAGAAAAATCGGGATCTTTATAGCTCTGCACCAAATATCTCTTATATGAAAAAGACAAAAGAAAAGTCAATGAATGACAGACAATTCTAATGCGAAAGAAATAATTAGAAAATATAAATTCTGATGAGATATTCTGATAACTGTGAGGCATCTTAAAAATCTTTGAATAACATGCTGAAGATCAGAAGTAACTACTGATTGAAAAATAGCCTTAACATACTAGATTATAGATTTCTGGACTTTTCAGATTTGTGTAATTTTCCAGACAAATTTTTGGTAAAATTCCTGTGAAAACCTGTGGCAGAACTGCTGCTACTGGCTTACACAGGAACATTACCGTATTTCGCGAAATGTTTAAGATTTTTTCATAATGAAGAAACATAACTGAGATTTTATGCGTAACATATCAGGCTATTGGTTTCAGAGTTTTTCAGAGTGAAGGAACATAAATGAAATTTCATGAGTAATATTCCAGATGATAGGTTTCTGAATAGCGGAACCTAACTGAGATCTTATGAGTAACATACCAAATTAAAGATTTCGGAACTTTTTAGAAAGGTGGAATCTAACCGAGATTTTATGAGTAGCATTCCAGATCATAGGTTTCAGAGCTTTTCAGAATGGTGAAATTTAACTGAGATTTCACGAGTAATGTTTCAGATTGTAGGTTTCAGAATGGTGGAACCTAACACAAAAGTAATGAGTAACGTTACAGATAAAAGGTTTCTAGACTTTTCAGAATGGTGAAACCTAACTGAGATTTCATGAATAACATCCCAGATTATAGATTTCAGGACTTTCCTGGCTTATGTAAGTTTCCTGGCATTATTTTGGTTTAATTCCTGGGAAAACCTGTGGCAGAATAGCTGCCACATGTTTTCTCAGGAACCTTACGCAAAATTTTTTACAGTGTGGTTGTTATAAAGTATCCAACTTTCGTCCAAGGGGACCCATCCTTTCATACAAGATCTTTTTTTGATGTTGAAGATGTAATCTACCAAGTTGCTCGCCAACAAGTCATGGGCAGGTCGGCCACTAGCAACTGATTTTATATTCTATTCACACCAATATTAAAAAAAATGTTTTGTAGTATTTTTCTTTTGCAAATGTTTTCAAAGAGTGAGGAAAAGATTTTTATTCTCAGAAAATGACCCCAAACGAATTAAAAAATATCACATGAATAGTAAAAGAAGGGTTTAGGACAATCTTGGACTGGGAAAAACAAATTCCTTGCGTTCGATTGCGATATTCTGACGCATCCTCTCTGCTTTTTCGAAATTGATCTATCCGATTATAGAGCAAGATCCCAGGGTCCCCAGACGTTACTTATTTTCTCACAAGTAAAATGTATTGGATAAAGTAGTGCTAGTACGTGCTATGAGCGTAGTGATACCTTCTAGCTTGGATCGACGGCTAATTTACAGGTACCAGAGGTAGGTAAAAACACTACGAACTTTTCTTATTTTCTCAGTCTTGATTTTTATATATGATGCTCAGGGAACTATTTCAATTCGCGTTTGTAATGACCGAAAGGTGGCGTTGTATAGACCTGATAACCGTTTGTTTACGTAGTGCTTGCTGCTTGTTCCATGCTGTAGCATAGTTTAAAGAGCTATTTAAAATGCAGTTTTTTATCTTTTTTATTTAATTATGGGAGATAAATTACAAATATCGACAATTTTAGAATTTCTAGATGCTGGAAAATCTAGTAATTGTTTTAGAGAAGCTGAAGCAATTATTGATTCAAAGAGATTAGTAATGTGCGGCATTAAAGAATGCAAAGAAGAAGAAATAGAGATTGTAGGCTCGTGTTTACAAACAAGCCAAACAAAAGAAAATCCCCATATTATTTCAGGTTTGCTAGTAAAGGAAAAAAAAAATTTGAAATTTTTTTTTTCTTGCTCTTGCAAAGCTGGAGCAAGCGAATCATGCAAGAATTGTGTTGCTGTCATGTTATTTTGCCATGAGTAAGTCAAATGTACTTTTTTATATTATAGATCTAAACTTTGTGTATAAAATTTTGATTTTAGATAATTTTAATACAAAGAACCCAACGTTGCATGCGTTATAGAACTGTTTATTTATTTATTTATTATAGAACTGTTTATTTATTTATCGGCCTTTTAAACACTGATTTCAGCGGAAGATGCTCACGGTATCAGTTCTATTTCGTTTCACACTTTGTCCGCGAGAGGGCGTCTATTTCATTTCAAACGCGAATACTTTATGTAAGCTCCCAGACCAATTGCAAGGGCCAAACATCTTCCCAGACATACAAAAGAAGCGCGTTCAGCTCAGCTTACCGAAGTAATCCTATTTAAGATGATAAAGCAAATAAACTGAAAAAAGAATACTGATTTTAAATAAAATCGTCTGAATTTAATCAATGTTTTTTATTGAATGTCAATTATGAATTGATAATACTTAAAGGGGAATTAATTTGAAATATTCCAATATTTTGAATTACTTGAATAAATATTCTAATATTTTGACTTTTCAAAATATTTTTTTAAATTAATCTTTTAAAAATGATATTAATTTTAAGATAACAAATAAGTTTAATCGACAGTAAGTTCTTAATAAAAATATCGTTTGCATTTTTTGCATTAGAAGATATTAGATTACCAAACGATATTTTCAAATTGTAAAAGAAAAGTAATTATCCTAATATTTTGAATATGAGCTGTATATGATATACGCTCATACTCATAGCGACACTTTATGCATGTCTGGCTGGATGTTTGGCCCATGCAATTGATCTGGGAGCTTACATAAAGTATTGAAATAGTTCCCTGAGCATCATATATAAAAATCAAGACTGAGAAAATAAGAAAAGTTCGTGGTGTTTTTACCTACCTTTGGTACCTGGTACCCGTAAATTGGCGTCGGTCCAAGCTAGCAGGTATCACTAAGCTCATAGCACGTACTAGCACTACTTTATCCTATACATTTTACTTATGAGAAAATAGGTAACGTCTGGGGGCTCTGGGATCTTGGACTATTACTATTTGCTTTTTTCTCTTGAAAAATTTCTTCACCAAAGAAAAAAAAAAATGTTTAAATGACACAAAAAACACCTCGGAAAGTATTTTAGGGCCAAATCAAAAAAATTGTAAAAAGAAGGAATTGTAAGACTGCTAGATATGTAGAAGAAAATTAGCAGAACAGAATTAGCACAGATATTCTTCAATAAAATCTGGCCATTTTCGAAATTTTCTCGGGTTATTTTTGGTCAAAAAACGGAAGAAACTTTTGGGACAACTTAATTAAATCATTTTCACAAAACACTATACTTTGCATTCTCTAAAATTTTCAGCTCAATGGGGTCATTTCTTCGTGGTGTTGCAATTTTCACAAACATGAGCGTATTAAAACTACTTTGTCAAATTGAGTACATATATATATTTATATATTTATATGGATATTTACATCTTTTAATTTGAACTGAAAACTTCGATATCTTAACCCTTTATCTATCGACGGTGCTTATAAGTACCATTAAAATTACTTATTATAAAATTCTTTTAATATGTCAATTAGTTGTAATACTGTTTAAATTGAGTTACAGACACATTATTTTATTTTGTTCCAAAAGCATTATTGGTTATAGAAAACAAAAATATTTTTAAAAGGATGATTTCTTTTGCCTTTCTTGGCGTTGAGAGACGGGGATGGGGATTTTTCAATTCTGAATTTTTTCTATATTTATATTGTAAGAACATCATACAGGGTGTCCAGTAAATGACTGACCGATTTTGAATGTAAATAACGAAAAAACCGTTTAAGATAAAAATGTGTGGTCTGCTGCATTTCTATTAGAAAATTAGTAAATTTTCAGATATGTACTTTCTTAAAATAGTTCGAATTTCGGCAAACAGATGGCGCTGGCGGCAGCAACAGGCTGTCGAAATTCAGACATTACTCTAGTTTTTATATGGATGAGATTTTTGGCTCATTTCGCAGAGTGGAATCTCTGTCGATATGTTGAATCGACTCTCCTGTCACCTACAGAAATAGTTTACTGGATGGAAAGGGTTTTATAATAATATTTATGATTGAATAATGTCTATTATACTTAATGAAAACCAATAAAACACATTTTTTAATAAGCATTGACTTTTCACCCATTTACCACAAATAAATTGTATTCAAAAAATGTTTTTGTAAACGGTTAACTGATTATCTATTTACGTACAATAAATTCAAAATATGGGGTAAACATCGCTTTTTTAAGTTAAAAAATAATTAGTATTTAATTAAATATTTCTTCCATTAAATAGTATGAAATTGTATTTAAAAAAATTAGTGGTGTTAAAAAGCTTAAAGTGATGGATCAAGCATACTCTTCTTGTAGTCCAAGAGCCGACCGCACAAAACCCTAAATTATTGAGCACAAGAAAAAAATCCTCTATTTTATGAAAGAGTAGCAAGACAGAAATCTAATGATCCATGTTTGCCGAAAGCGAAGTACTGCCAAAAATTGATTCCACAAGTGGTTGACTCGTAGGTTTAACATTGTGTTTGCCGTTCAATCAAAAGTAGGAAAACGTGGAAAACCGGGTGCAGGAAAATACAGTGCTAATCCTACGACTCCACCACTAGTGGTATCAATTTTTGGCTTATGCACCACTTCGCTTCCGGCAGACTTAGATCATACGCTTTGAGGAAAAATGAAAACTATTTCGTTTTAGACAGGTTCCTGTCTTAGCAGGTGGTTTTGTATGTTACTTTCAATCAATGATTTTTTTTTGTTTAATACAGGATTTGTTATAGATGAAATATAGACGAAACTTTATTTTAAGGTTTAATATATTTTATGTGCCGATTTATAAGTCACTGTCCCACTTTTATTTTAGACAAAGAACTTGCCACCACTATTTCCGTACCACTGTTTTAACTTCTGATTTCACTACACGATGTACAAGGAAGAAGAGTTTGCTTGACCAGCCCTTAAAGTTTTCTGACATCACTAATTTTTTTAAACACAATTTCATTGCAATTAAATTCAATAAATTCAATCTCATATAATTCATTAAATTCAATTTCATACATTTTCACATTGCATTATACAGAAAAGAGATGAAATAAATGAGAACTAAAGCTAACTCTGAAAAAATGATAATTTAGAAAACATTTTGAAACTTTTATACTCAATCTATACGTTTATTTTTTATTTAGAAAATTTTCACTCTAGCAAACACCTAAGGTGTTAGTGACAACAGCATAAAATATAGCCTATATTGAATAAGGGACCGTCAACATCAATTTGCAAACATTACTATTGAAATCGGCTAGATATTTCCTGAACATGGAAATCGCAGTTTGGAACATTTTTCATGCATTTTTATCCATTTTAATTTCTATTTATTTTTCAAAACTGTTCTTAGAGAGCATTTACTTTTTATAGTTAATTACCATGCCAACATTTATGTTACTTTCTGAGATTGTTCACAAATCGGCATAGAACGTTTTTAGAATGCTTTTCGCTCATTTACAACCTTTTCAAGTTAGATTTTTTTGAGAAATGATATTAGATATCATTTATAAGTAACTATTTTACTAATAACTTTATCTAATAAGTAACTATCAAGCCAAATTTCATGAATCAACTCCCATCAATAACACAAAAATCGCATTTTTAGAACATTTTTTGCTCCTATACCTCCTTTGGTGTAACAGCAACCGACATTAAATATAGTCTATCTTGCAGCAAAGATTGTTACAATTAAATCCACAACATTTTTATTTTAAAATCAGTTTGGTATTTCTTGAGATTGCCTAAAAATTGTTATTTTTTAGAACTCTTTTTCTGTATTTTTACCTCCCTCTTTTAAATTTCGATTTTTTTTTTAGGAAATGTTCTTAGAGGTAATATATCTAATAAGTAAATACCGTATCAAATTTAATGTTTGTAGATCATAAAAAAACGAAAAAAAAACGCAGTTTAGTACGTTTTTTGCTTTGGCATCCCCAAGTTGGTAGTGACATCGGCATAAAATAGCCTTACATAAGAGCAACGGCTGTTACCATCATTTTGGCACCATTATTTTTTTAACTGGTTTGGTACTTCCTGAGATTGCATAGAAACTGTCATTTAGAACGTTTTTTTGAATGTATTTGTGCGCAGTTATACATCTTTTCAATTTCGTATTTTTTAAAAAATGTTCTTAAAGATCATTGTATCTTATAAGTAATTAATATGCCAAATTTTATATTTCTTGGTCCTACAGTCATACAAAACTCTCATTTTTAGAAGGTTTTTTGCTTCTGCGCTCCTTTTAGGGCAGCGACACGGACATAAGATACAGCCTATGTTGGAGTAAGGACTGTTATCATCATTTTGACATCATTATTTTTTAAATCGGTTAATTACTTCCCGAGATTGCTTAAAAATAGCTCTCATTTTTAGAAGGTTTTTTGCTTCTGCGCTCCTTTTAGGGCAGCGACACGGACATAAGATACAGCCTATGTTGGAGTAAGGACTTTTATCATCATTTGACATCATTATTTTTTAAATCGGTTAATTACTTCCCGAGATTGCTTAAAAATAGCAATTTAGAACGCTTTTCGTGCATTTTCACTCCTTGTAAATTTCGTATTTTTTTCAAAATGTTCTTGGAGCAAGGACTGTATATCTTCACATCTTTATTTTTTAAATAGGTTCATTGCTATTTATAAGCAATTTCGGGAGGAAGGGTTGTCACCATCACTTTGATATCATTATATTTTATGTTAGTTTAAGAGACATAGTCTATGTTCGTTAGTTTAAGAGATTGATTAAAAACTGCAATTTAGAATGTTTTTAGAACGCTTTACGTGTATTTTCTCCTTTTCTAAATTTCGTATTTTTTAGGAAATTTCCTCAAAGACCATTTATATCTTATAATTAACATGTCAAATTTTAAATTTCTAGTCCCTCCAGTAATACAATTTTTAGATTTTTTTTTGCACCTGCATATCCCTCCCTTTTGGGGTAGTCATGCCGATATAAGATATAGCCTATCTTGGAGCAAGGACTGTCACCATCATTATTTTAAAAATCGATTCGTTACTTCCCGAGATTGCTTAATAACCACAATTTAGAACGTTTCTTGGGAATTTTCATCCTTTGCGAATTTCGTATCTTTTAGGAAATGTTCTTATTGATCATTTATATCTTATAAGTAATTAACATGTCAAATTTCATGTTTCTAGGTTTTTTGGTAACACAAAAATCGCATATTTAGAATATTTTTTGCTAATATCGTCCCTTTGGATTAATGTTATCGACATAAGACATAGTCTATGTTTGATTCCGGGTGAACACCATCATTTTGGTATCATTACTTTTGAAACCGGTTCGGTAGATCTGGAGATTATCCCCTTCAAATAAACAAACTTTACTTCTTTATAACTATAGCTATAGGCTAAACAAAGAGCTCATGATACAAAACGGTGCTTTTTGTTTATCTTTGTATTAATTCCATAAGCACTATGACATACTTGCGTATGTGATGAACTTTTCTATTTGAAATATCAGGATTTATGTGCGCATGCCGTTTTTTTTTTTTTTTTTTTTTTTTTTTTTTTTTTTTTTTTTTTTAAATTCAGATTGCAATGTTCTAAGCAAATATCGACTTAAAATCAGGTTTCGTAATCACTTTCGGCACAAAAACAGAGTTTCACCGAAAACTCGTTTTCAGCAAACATTCTGCCGAAAATTCGGCCAAACTGAAACCCGATTAAAACTAGTTGATAGTCAAAATAGCTCGTTTCTTCCTTCGGAAATTTTGAGCATTACTCATTGATTTGAGCTGCATCGGCTCAAAAGAGGCACTTTTATCTATTGATATGATCTTCACTGCTTATAATTATCTGTCATGACTCATTCAAGACGTAAGCGTAGATTATAAAGAAAGCAATTAATTAGATTTTATTAATGAATATGTAATGAATTAATTACATATTATTTTATAAGAAAATAAAAAGTTTTAGTCAGAGGTACAGACAGCTAACTTTGGCTACATGCATAATTACTTAATAAGTATACATATACATATATATATATATATATATATTATATGTAATAATAATTCGACGAAGGCTCTGTTCTGTAAACTCCTAAGAATGTTACTTCTAAGAATCAGCAGCAGCACGAGCAGAGTAGTCGCTCCGGCAGTTGGCAAGCATTGGAATAGTTACATTGGGGTATTTCCCCATTATAAAAACAAAATCCATGAGTTTTTCAATTCCTTTATTTATTAACTCATAAACTACGTAAGTTCTTCCCCACATTCACCTTGGCCTGGTCATCAAATATTCCAAAACTTCGTGATTAAGCTGCATTCCAAGATATTAGAATTTTTCGGGGAAAAAGAAACAGCATCCTAATATTTTAAAAGTCAATCGCATTCTGCGCTCTGAAAAAACCAAATGAGAAATCCATATTTTCACGACAAACTAGCCCCTCCTACTCCGCGTCAATCATTTTAAAAATCCAACCAGGATTAATCTGAATCTACGTAATAAAAATGATCACCTCTGATTGGCCTAGGAGGCGCGAACCTCGGGTAGGAATTACTTCACGTCTCGCAAAGAGACAAGCCTTTTAACATCTTCGCGCATTAACACAGATCACGTGATCAACAAAAAATAAAATTAAAAATCTCGAGAATATTTTAAAAAGGAAAGATTACGAAATAATTTCCCGCTTTTTTGAGAAACAAGCAATAGATTATTAATAAGTTAAATAAAAAAAAAAAGAAAAAGGACTTTAGCTGTTAAAAGTTTAATGTATTACGAAACTAAGATTAAAAATATGTTCCACAATTTTAGAATAAAAAACTCAGAGAGAGCAAAATGGCGCAAATGTTTTTTATTTTATTACAAATATATATATATATATATATTTGTAATTTCTTAGAAAAAATATTGGGCATTTTCATTTTTGGCCGGAAAAGGAAGATTATTGAAATTTGCTTTCGTTTTGGCTTCGGTCTTTAAAACCTGTTTTCGGTCGATCTTTAGTCCTAAGCATCTGTTTTTTTTTTTTTTTTTTTTTTTTTTTTTTTTTTTTTTTTTGTGATTATAAATGTTTACGGGCTTAATAGCAATGATTTTTTTTTTCGTATCCAATACAGGGCGTTAGGTAAAAGATGACGCGAGGTAAAAAGATGACGTGTGTCCAAAAAACTCATTAGGTTTGATGCTGCTTTGTTTCTTTCTTCCTCGGTCATTTGTTTATATTTTGGTCATTCTGTCCAGTTGTCTTTCGTGAATTGTAAAATAAATATACTTTTATTTCATCGATTTACATTATATGCAATTAAATAATTCACATTAATTAAGAATAATGACATAAGTTACTTGACGAAATTTAATTCATCTGGTATTCAGCACAGTATATTAAAATTGAATATAATGCTTTAGGAGTTAACAAGAATGAAAATATAGCTATAATTTTTTTGGTGGTAGGATATATATATATATATATATATATATATATATATATATATATATATATATATAATTTATTAACAATTTTATAGCACTGTCCTCTACATTAATGGGGATAACCAGATAAGTTTCTTCTTTTTTTCTCAATATCTTGTTTTCATACTTTTTATCGAAATTGCATATGAATGTCATGTTTATAATTTCCACGTGCATAAATAGGGTTAATTTGTACTCTTGTTACTGACACTATTTGCTGCACGCTATTGTTTTAATATATGTATATTTTCATTTTTTCAACTATTTATTTCTATGTTCCTTGTTTAATAATATGGTTTTTGTGTGCTGGTAGCCCCAATTACGTATTATTTTGCTATTTCATGGCTAATACGTGGATGAAACCGCACACTTCATTTGTAGTTCCAGAGCAATTGGGGCCTGACGATTCTGCTCTGTGGACTACAAATTTCCTTTGCATTCATTTTATTTTATTTATTTATTTATTCAGATATACTCGTTTCACTATTTTTTTTTTTTATAATTCAATTCTATTCAAATTCTTCGTTTTGGTTTATTGTTTTATTGATAAAATTTATTGGTGAATTTTGTCTACTTTTAATGGTATTATATATATATATATATATATATATATATATATACTACTCGCTGACGCGTCCGGGGTTGCCTGGGACACGTTAGATAACCTTAAAGAAACACTTAACACTTTAGATCTACAATTAATCAAAATTAATCTTAGGCTATGAATTATTCGTTAGAATAATATTTTAACGAAATGCATAAAAAATTGAGTAAATGCTTTAAAAAAGGTCCTAGGACCCCATTAAAAATTTATTATTACAAAAACTTCAAGGGCCCGTGCACTGGGCCCGAAGGGGCCAGGAATTTATCTTGCATGTAGTTGGGTTTGAAAATATTTTTGTAGTTATTAAAATAATGGGAGGACGCTAAAACTATGTTAAGTAAAATTGAAAGCAATTTAGATCACTTTTAAAAAAGCTGCACCAAGGGCTCCAAGAAAGCGATTAATATTCAAAATTAGTGGTAGCCGAAGTCTGAGAAATATTTTTGTCATTTATGCAATAGCTGGAGGACCTAAAAAGTTGTTAGAAAAAGAAAGCTAGTGAATAAGACCCTTTTTAAGGGAGCAATGATATGGTGCCCCGTAGGCGCCAACTGACAGTTTAAATCATGGCCTTTACACGGAAACATATTAAAATGTTTTAGAACATAGCGCTTAAGACCTTTAATTAGTCAGCATTAAGCATCAAAACTATTCGCAGGAATAACATCTTTTAAAAATGCACCAATTGATTGAGCAAATGTTTAAAAAAGGGCCCCAGTATCCAAATAAAACTATCAGGGTGTTTGGTCCTGAAAGAAGAATCCAAGATTCAACTTTAAAATTTTGCATCGAGAGGGTGAGAAATTTAGGGATTGAAAAATGTTTGGTACACAAAAAGATCGAGGGGCCTTGGGATGGCCTCTATGATTATCTAGGGGGGCCCAGTGTCTTATATGGAATGTCTTGAAATATCTATATGGAGCAGGTATCCCAAAAAGGAAGATCGAATTAAATGGAAGCAATTTATTAACAATTTATCATCACAAAAACTTAAAGGGGCCCTGAAAGTGGCCGCAAGGGTCCAGGGTGATAACTGAAAAGTAAAAAGGCGAGAATAGCTAAATGGAGAAAGATCCCTCAGAACGAAGAAGATTAGATATAAAGGGGTCAAGTCATTAACAATTTGGTGCAAAAAATTGTAAGGGGATCAGGGGCTCCGGCCCTTAAAATATTAAAAATGTGAGCCCCAGGTGCATCAGAACTTGTCTTGGACTATCTTAACCTGAAATTTTAGACTTTGCTAGCCATCGCAGACACACATAAATAGACACACAAACTTTTTGTTATTTTATTAGTATAGATATATATTCTAGAAGCAAATTCTTATTACTGATAAATTTTGTTTCAATTTAAAACTACTAAAAATGATTTTAAACACACACAGGAACGTATTAAAATATAATAAATACTGAATCCTATATAGAAAAAAAGAAAATATTTCTTTGTAAGCAGCTTAGTGCGACTAATGTCTGTGCTGGGTATTATGTCTATTATCATAAATCTTTTTGAAATTGGTCTAGAATACAAGCAATGTTACAGTGTTTTTTCGTGAATCTGGACGGGGAATCTGAAATAATCAGGTTGTGAGGAAGGGTCATTAACCATGACGTCGTTTATCATTTATTATTTACGGTAGCAAAACAAACTCGAAAAAAGCTTTGTGTGAAATAAACCGAGGAAAATGCAGGGAGTATTTAATATAAGTAATGCGAAAAAAAAAACCGAAAAAAAAATACATTAAGTGGTTTTACTTAGGTATTTTTTATGTTATGATTGTATTGCTTCTTGAAAAAATTAATAAATGTTTAAAATTTTTTCTGGTGATAATTAAATTAGCAAATTTTTATAAAACGGTAGGTAACATTGGGCAACATTGTTAATGGAAAGCACAATGTTATGAATTATTACAAGAGAAGATTTTTCCATAATTAATATTGATAAAAAAAATTTCGTGCTTAACAGTATAGGTTAAAATTATTAAAGATTTGAATTTGTCGGTTGAATGGGAAGTAATTCTAAAACTTCAGAATGTTATCATTCATTTAAACCAATAGAAAAACATTCCCTATTACCGATTTATATTTATACCTCCGAATTACCTTACTTAAGATAGTTGGGAGGTAACATAATCTTAAAATTATGAAAAAATAAAAATACGGCGTTTAGATAATAAATTTCAGTGCAAAACTGGTGCATACTCAAATTTTGTTGTCTTTTAGAAATCTAACTTATATATACGTTTATTCAAATTAATCTATCCCTATTTCAAACGCTTTAGAGAGGAAACCAGTGCATGTAAAGCCTCTGAATAGAGGATACGCATTTGAGAGCATGAAAAATAATATTGGTACTAATAAATAGGTTTTTACTTTAGCCACTTTTGTTAGATTTTCTCTCTTGTTAACGGCGAATTTCAAATGGATAGACTTCGAATACTTTTTGGAGGCAATTTCATATCCCTGAATTGTAAGAAAAATCCAAATTAATTACTGTACCATGAGCACATCACGTTCTTCATGAATTCTGATTCGACTGACCTATATAGGTTTGCAACATGTTCAAGATTTTTAGCCATTTGCGATATCAGTTATTTTCGGTATCATGCTACTATAACTGCATCGATGTCATAAAAAAATCAATTATAAAAGAACGGATAGGTGAACATTTGGTATTATAATCATTATCGGATTATGAATGTAAGATGTAACTACTAATACCAATAAAGAAAACATCATAAAAATTGTTTGCTATGTGAATTTGTTAATTTACACGCATGCTATCCATAATTACATCATCAATAAATATACGGAACTAACATAAAATCAAACAGTCTAGGAACTGTTTCCAAAATGTTCTCACAAAAAGTGTTTAATATGGTTATCTGATTTCAGTGGTAATAATAGATGTTGTGTTATACAATGATGCATAGCAGCACGTAACTAAGTAGTAAACATGCGACGCGAATACAGTTTTATAACATACTTCATTAGGCTTTCCAAGGTTTCTTGATAAACATCGTGTTTGAAGTACTCAAAATCAAAATTTACAAGAACCAAAGTCTGGTGAATACAGGGTTTATGCTCTGCAAAATATGCAGGTTTTCAAATTATAAGGCCTTTAGAAAAATGCCTTTCCAACAACTTTTAACTTTACGACCACAGTGTTGAACTTAATTTTTGTTGGAAAATTGTCGTATCAATGCGTCATCGTTGTTGAAGTTTAGAATGATAAGTATTGCAATGCATCTGGATCAAAAGCTGCAGTTATAGAACAGGATCTTTCATTAATGAGGACCAATTTTCGGAAGAAAATCGATCAATGAAACGGTATTTGCTGCACTTAATGAAAATTCGTCAGATGTGGCAATTTTTGTAAGATTTACTGCCTATCTCCACCCGCACCCAAAATTGTCAAACGATTGTTTCTCATACGTCATTGTCGGAAGATTTTCACTCTAGCAGGCGGCGGGGTTTCCTACAAATAGATTTCCAGTGTTTTGGGAAAATAGTTTCTTATCATTATATATAGCAAATCCAATTAATCGCTAAAGCATCAGTGCACGTTCCTGAAGGATTCTCAATGAACTGACCCAAAATAGCATTTGCAACATTTTCAGGAACTTGCAATATCCGTTATTTTTACCATCGTGCCATTCGAAATGCAAAGCTAAGCCTCTTGTATTCCCGAACATTAAAACCATTCGTCCCAAATAACAAGCTGTTGACTAACCTGCACGCAATTCTTTCTATCTCTCGAACTCGCAATGTGCGTTAAACATTTCCTCGTGTTTGATAAATAGCTATCATAGCAGTGCACGTTCTCAGAAAGCAGAACCATCGTATTAATGGTATAATTTTTTTAGAATATTCTCATGCGTCCCTTTTTTTCGTAACTTTAGACCCTTATACATGTGATGCAAGTTTTAGTCTGCGGCACAAATAGCAACGTCACCTCTGGGTCATTTATATAACTAACTTTTTTAATGAAATCATCGCTTCCTTGTGCTTTTGTGCCATTTAAATTTGGAAGTATTATTTCTCCAGGAGCATTTTAAACAGATATAATTTAATTTTAATCACTCTGTATAAACATTTTAAAACCACTCCAATATTTACTTTACTCTATTAATCATATAATTTATGCTTCTGCATATGTTCCGTGACAAGTCTTATAGAAAAGTTTAATGTTATCAATAAGATGCTTAATATATTTTTCAAAATTTCCAATATATCATTTTTTTATCCATAATATATATTTATTTTCAAAGTAATATTTCATTGCGACGATTATTTATGACATATTTCACAGCATTTCCCATAAAAGAAATTTCGAATACATCTACGTGGAATTTTTTATCATGTAAATCAAATCTCTCATACTTCATTTCAAAGAGAACATTTTCATTTGTTATTCATGAATATTTTTGCCTTCTGAAAATACTTCAGACTATGAACGTGCTTTATAAAATGTCTTATTTTTCTAAAAAGGTTTTATGTATCTGTTTGAATAGTACTTATTCATAGAGCGTTAGATTAAGTTTTTTTTTCAGATCAAAAAGCAAATAAAATAAAATATGTTTTTTTTTTTTTTTTTTTTTTTTTTTTTTTTTTTATGTAAACGATTTAGACCCAGTAATGGTGCAATATTGTTTCTAAAAAATTTTTGTAAAAATAACAATTTATATGAATTGATTCTTATTTTGAGTCAGTTTGTGACTCATTTTAATGATGCAATTGAAGCAAACAAATAAATAAAATTAATTTTAATGAAACATGTTTCTTAAAATGTATGCATTGCTTAGAAACACCTCAAATATGAAAGCAAACCACGCTTCTTTGTAGTCGCAGATTATTTTCCTTAAGTGTAAAATACGCATCAAGTTATAGCTACAAGAGCTTAAGAAAAATCGATCCTAACATGCGGATTTTTTCTTAATTTTTTTAAAAACATACATAAGCAAATCGGAAAATATACGTCAAAAGAGGAATATGAGGTGCGTTCATATTGTAAGTACACTGTAAAAAAAAATCTGTAAACATACAAAACTAGTTTTTGTAAAGCTGCAGAAATCTGCAAGTTTACTAAAATTTTATCTGTAACCGGGGTATTTTATTTACCAGCGCATAGTACAAATACATGAAATATCTTAGTTTCACCTGTCAGCCAATCAGAAAGTGCTTCAGTAGTGACGTGATCATTGTTTACGTGACTACCGGAGCGTAAAGGACTTCCATCTTGAATCCCTTATTGAGAAGGATTTCTAGTTAGGAAGTAAGTAAATAGTTATTCTTAATGTGTTAAATTTTGTTTTAACCTCTTCAGTCCTGATTTCGCCCCCAGCAGACACTAATGAACATTCTTTAAATTAATTAAAATGCTTCTAGAATTGTTAAGATTACTTTTAGACTTCTTTTAATGAATGTGTACATATTATGAGCATCGATATATTGACTGATACATCTTTGGAGATTTTTTATAAAAAATTTAAAATGGTTTTTATCGTCCTTTGTAATATTAGTCTCAGGGCTGAGGAGGATATTTCCATTCTACTTGATTCATAATAACTAAAAATAGAAAACTCGGATAAGATTGTTTGATTTTTTTGTTATAATATAGCATGATCTAGCAAGTAAATCTTTATATTATTTTCTGTTAATTACATAGATATCATTGCCAGACAACTATTCTATACGTAAGCGTTTATTACAAATGAGAAATTTCTAATGTTTAATGTAATAGATCAAACTTCCCTTCTCTTTTTCTGAAATTTCCCTTACCCTTTCTGCTTCCATCTCCAAAATACATGAGATTAAAATGATTAAAACTTTTTTCTACTCTATTTGTTACTTTATAGTGAATAGTCAATCCTAAATTTCATTAGCAATTGATTACATCAGCTTCATTTCATTAAAAATTTCATCTGAATTTCACCCTCAAAATTTTGAATTTTCTCCATCACATACGGTAACAGAACTTAAAGTTTAAAAATTCTGTAAAACTTTCTAATTTAAAATAAATAAAATCTGCTCTATGTGTATTTTATTTTCATAATTAATTGCCAAATAATATTTTTCTCAGCACTCAAAATTTCCATTTCCCCATTCCTCCCTCACCCCTTCATATTGTGCTCTATGCTATATATTCTAAGCGCTCCTCATAAAAAACGCATAGAATTTTAAAGTCTATAAAACTCTTTAGAGCCTAGAGGTGGAGGAGTGGGAGGTCAAAATCTGAATCAATTAGGAGAAAGTTGAAAATTGTTTATATCCCTGTAGGTCTAGAATGAATATGCTAAGTTTTTCCCAACCTTATTATAGGCCAGTCAAATTGTCAGAAAAAAGGGCCGATAGATGCAAAAATTCTGCTAGAAGATTTTATGTTTTTAAAATGTTTATGGGGATGCTAGTAACAAGAATTAATGGTTTTCCAACAAAATATCTCGAGGCTAAACTTTGTGGAGCCAAAAAACCACAAAATTTACGGACTTTTTTCAGTTTTTTGCCTATAACTCAAAATTATAAATTTATTGAATACCATACTCAATTACAAAAAGAAAGAACATTAAATTCTCTACAACTTACATATTAAAACTGTTTTTCTAAAGCCAATATTAAGTGCGCTAAAGCTTTGTGAAAGTGACTCTTTTTTTTTCTAATTTTGTGGAAAATTTGAAAAACGAAAATTTGGCACAATTTTTTATTATTTTGTCCTCTTTAATGTAACTTATTTAAATTACAGGTATTTGTATGATAACAATCATGATGAATTACAATGGTAACATTGTAAAAAATTAAGAACATTGTAACTTTTTTTGTCTTTAGAGCTTTAGTAAAGAATATTAATATTAGGTATTTAACTTAATGTAAGTAAAAAAAAAAAATTCAGTATTTTGCTTGTAACTCGAAAATTATAAACTTTTTTCGTAACATATTTAATTACAAAAAGAAAGATCATTAAATTCTCTATAAATTTTGCTCTAAAAACGTTTTTCTAAACCCATTACTAAGTGCGCTATGGTTTTTTGAAAATGTCACTTTTTTTTTTAACTTTACAGAAACAGACCATAGTTTGCTCCTCAGATCAAGCACTTCTTTCAAGCTTCAAGATAATTGCTTTTTATGTGACGAAGGTAATCTCGGTAACTTCAACAAAAAACAATAAAAAAAACCCTACACAAAGAGAAATTTTATTCACAAAGTAATGAAATTAGAAGCGAAAATTATATTTTTGAAAGCTGCTGAAAAACGTGGGGGTGAAGGGTCCCAGAAAGTAATTGAGCGTATTCAGAATGAACCTGACTTGCAGATGCATGGTATTATAGTTTTTGTCGCGTAAAACTAGATAAATCTGTAACAAGTGGAGAGAAAAGAGGGTGTCGACCCGCATCATCCGTTAACGAGGTCAATGACAGAAACAAGAGCCGCTTTATTTCATTGCTTAAAACAAATTAAATAACAAATTCAAAATAACAGTATTCAAGTTGAACAGGCAGAAGAAGAAGCTGGTGTCATGATAGTTATCTCACCTATTTCAAGAGCTGAATCTTTTGAAAGCGTCATAATTTTCGGAGAAGACACTGATTACACCGATACAACACCGCTCTTTTTGGGCAAAGAAAGTCAAAGTTTTGTAACACTTTGAAAAAACATGATCAGCTTGGAGAAATAGCCTGCGTGTTCAGTAAATTAGGTTCTACCCGTCAAGAAATCATCAAGGTTGGAGAAAAATTCCATATTGCAATTTACAGTGGATGCATAAATACCACACAGAAATTGAACACCTTAAGGTTCCAGTTATTTGTAAAATCTGCCACAAAAAGCAAAGTTCATCTTGGAAAACTACCACCAACTTAAGAGGCTGCGCAGCATCATTTTCACCGATGTTACCATCAGGTACAAGCTAGGCTAGGAAACAACATTCCTCCTGAAGAATGGGGATGTGCTCACAGGTCGGATGATCTCTTTCAGCCAGTTCAAATGTGCCAAACCTAACACCTGAATCCTTGCTCCATGTTGTGTCATATAGGTAAAAAAGGGTGCAGCAAAGCATGTTCTTTTCTAAAATTAAGACTCAAATGCTCGGCAATTTGTAAAAAGTGTAATGGGGTCAACTACGAAAATGTCTACGACATTATTTATCCAGAACAAGGGATGTAAAAATGTCACCATAAGTATTTTTTACTTACATTCAATTAAATACCTAATATTAATGTTCTCCACTAAAACCCTAAAAAAAAAAAAAGTTACAATGTTCCTAATTTTTTTACAATGTTACCGTTATAATTCATCATGATTGTTATCATGTAAATAACTGTAATTTAAATAAGTAACATTAAAAAGGATAAAATAATGAAAAAATTTGTCAAATTTTCGTTTTTGCAATTTTTCCACTCAGTTAGAAAAAAAAAAGCCACTTTCAAAATGCTGTAGCGCGCTTAATAATGGTTTTAGAAAAACAGTTTTAGAATGAAATTTGTAGAGAATTTAATGCTCTTTCTATTTGTAATTCAGTATTTTACGCAAAAATTTTATAATTTTTGAGTTATAGGCAAAAAACTGAAAAAAGGCCGAAAATTTTGTGGTTTTTTGGCTCTACAAAATTTAGCCTCGAGATATTTTGTTGGAAAAACATTAATTCTTGTTACTAGCATCCTCATAAACAGTTTAAAAACATAAAATCTTCTAGCAGAATTTTTGCATCTATTTATGACAATTTGACTGGCGTATTAGGATAGCGTTAAAAAAATGAGTATAGATTAAAAAAAAAAAAAAAAAAAAAAACGTTTTTATTAATTAACATAAAAATATCTAAAAAAAACCTATTTTTATCAAAAGCATTCTCAATTCAAATGTTATAGAGATTAAAATTCTGAATAAAATGAGTACCGATTGTCAATATTTTTGTTGAATTTTTACATTTCTATTTCAAAGTTTAAGCTAAATTACTAAGCAAGAGCTATAAATCCCAATAGACGAGGTTATCAGTTCAAAGTGCTTCTGATTTTTATGTACAAGTATTTTTTAAAGATATTGAGCTATTATTTAGGGTGGATGTATTAAGAATTTTTTATGTGTTAACCTCATGATTATGGGTTATAGCCCAATAGTGGGCTATGTAAAAAAAAGTCCAATGTCGTAACTAATTATGAAAAATCTAAATATGTTTTAATCAATTCGCGATAAATTTTCAATGTAGTAAGTTTCCTTCTATTGCCAGAAGAGCTTTTGCTTCTACGAACTTATCAATATCGTAAAATTTGCATTTTTCATTATTTTTAAAATATTTCAAAAATGATTCGTAAATGAGGGTAAACATTATATCCGATATTTGAAATTTGTGTATATAGAATGAATAACTGTGCATATCTATTAAAAGTAAGGAAATTAAAAAAAGTGCGAGTTTTTTTTTTTTGGGGGGGGGGGCGAGGGGGCGAGGAGAGCAAACAAATGAGTGTGCAGAAGCCTTTTCGCTAGAGGAAATTCAAAGTCAATTAATAGCACGATTCTAACCTTCGATATTTTCCTTAAAGGACAAAGATGGTTTAAAAAAAAGATTTTCGATTATTATACGACCACATTTTAAATTAACCTTTAACTGACGTTACTTATCTCCCACACCGATGACCCCCCCCCCCCCTCTCCCCAAATTTTTAAAGTCTAACTACAAACAAGACTAAAGTTTTCTTTCATTTGAAACTTTTATACTACCATCAGAGACTTTTGAATAGGTGAATTTTTATTATAAGAACTTAAGATGTTTAGTACAAAAATTCTATCCTATAAGTTTATCGCGCCTTTTTGTCAGCATCTTTCGATGGAGACCGCTTCACAGTAGTTATATGACAATTTCTGTCGGGTTAAATTTATAAAATTGTAAAATCTTCGGAATATTCAAATAAAGTATTGTAGTATTAACGTAAAAAACTAAAACGATGGTTTAAGATTGGTGATATCAGTTGGACATGTAAAACAGCTATCATTCATCCACCTCATTATCGATAATTACTAAATTATAATCCTCAAAATATACAAAATGAAGACCTAGCATAATTACAACAACATCGTAAAGGCTTTAACAACTTAAAACATGTAAAACAAATAGATGCTAGGCAGATTGATAATTTGGTCTTTCCTTGCATCAATATTTTGTTAGCAATTAAGGCAAAATTTTGAAAATAGAATTCGACAAAAATATGAATATGGGTACTCGTTTTATTTTTAATATCAAATTCTAAGACATCTGTCTTGACAATGATTGTTTTTAATAGAATAAGTTCTTTTGGGATATTCCAAAGATAACTTTTTAAAGTGGTTTTTCGGCTATAAATGTGTTCCTGTTTTCTATAACGTTGACCTCGAAGGAGGAGAAGTAATCAGTACATTCATTCTAGACTTAAACTGAAGGGATTAAAACAACTTAGTTTTCTCCTAATTAACTTTGAGTTTGACCTCTGAATACTAAGCTAAAATTTTTAAACAGAACTGTGACATTTAATATCCAACAAAAATTTTAACTGTAGGCATTCATTTTATTCAGAACTTTAACCCTTAACTGCTGTGACATAACTACTGTGAGTAGTCTGTTAGGCAGATTAATCTAAAGATGAATAAAAAATTTAAGTAACTCTCAAAATACTATTTTTTTTAAATAAAACTTTATATACAGGACTATTATAAATAAAATTCAGCTATTTAAAACTCTCTAGCGATAGTAATAGGATTCCAAACGAAACAAAATTTGACCAGTATGTATATACTATATTGCCATTGATTATGGGACACTTGCGATTTTAGACATTTTACTAAATATCTAGAAAAATACATGAGGAATCATCTCGAAACTCTTAGTGTATAAATATAATAGTATACGTCATACATCTCCGTGAAGATTTTTTCCCCGAAACTCCATAGGGGACCGTCAACAAATTAAAAAAGAATGAATATCTTTTGAATAACCCTGTCAAAACTAATGTAGCAAAAGCGCTCAAACTCTAGATTGTGATTGAATGCCTTATTGTAATAAGCCTCGTTCATTTTTATGCAAATAGCATGCATACTCGCAGAGTAATTAAGGTTTTTATAAAAATGATCCCAAATTTTTCCAAGTTTTTTCCTTATAATTTTCAGAGTTCTTAATATAAAATATTATTTTTTTCAGAAAATATGACAAACAACATTGCGCACAGTATCCTGTAATCAGAATTAAAAAATAATGAAAATTGTATAAAAAATGAGTTGGTTTACTAAATAATTTTTTACTGCGCATGCGTCAACGATATCAAAATTTCATTTGCATATTATGTTAGCTAAATGTATAGAGCAACTTTTGTGAAAGTCACAAAATCATAACTTGAAAATTCTGACAATAATCGTCAATTGAATAAGTCGAAAATCCGTTATTCTCAAAATGAAGCAAAAACAAGAGGGGTTGTATCTATATATTCATTGATTAGTGTCAATATAGAATACACAATATGGGGTGTACTACTGCATTTGGATAAAATCCCTCATTTTTTTGCTTCATTTTGGAAACAACGGATTTTGTCTTTTTTCTATAGACGATTACTTTCAGAATTTTCAAGCTATGATTTTGAGACTTTTCCAAACGTTGCTCTATACATTTAGCTAACATAATATGCAAATGAAATTTTGATATCTTTGACGCATGAGCAGTAAAAAATTATATAGTAAACCTACTCATTTTTCATACAATTTTTATTATTTTTTAATTCTGATTACAGGGTACTGTGTGCATTGTTGTTTGTCATATTTTCTGAAAAAACATATTATTTTATATTAAGAACTCTGAAAATTATAATGGAAAAACTTGGAAAAATTTGGGACCATTTTTATAAAAACCTTAATTACTCTGCGAGTGTGCATGCTATTTGCATAAAAATAAACACAGTGTATTACAATAAGGCATTCAATCATAATCTGAAGTTTGAACGCTTTTGCTACATTAGTTTTGACAGGGTTATTCAAAAGATATTCATTCTTTTTTAATTTGTTGACGGTCCTTTATGGCGTTTCGGTAAAAAATCTTCACGGAGATGTATGACGTATACTATTATATTTATACACTAAGAGTTTCGAGATGATTCCTCATGTATTTTTCTAGATATTTAGTAAAATGTCTAAAATCGCAAGTGTCCCATAATCAATGGCAATATAGTGTAGTTACACTGAAAATTACGAATTAAACTCGGAAACTTTAAAAACTCAGCGGTCTGTGAAACCGCTAATAGGAGTTAAGGAAAAATCTCTATAACATTAGTTTTAATGTTTTTGATAGTTAGTTGTTTTTGTTATGAGTTTTTAAAGAGAGTTTTATTTTAATTATTTTTATTGTAAATCTATATGTATTTTCTAACGCTCGCCTAGTAAGAGAAAAAAAAATATATTCATTGAAGACATAAACTGAAATGATTAAATCAATTTCCTGTTTCCCCTTTACACGTTCGCTACCACTTACGCGAAAGCGTGTGATATGGCGCCAACATTAAGGAGCCACTCACGCACCAGCGCATGATAAGGGGTGTTGTCCAATAGCCAGCCACGCGCTGGCGCGGGAAAATCTTTCACTGATTCTTTGTTATTAAAAATAAATCCGTTTCTGGGAAAAATCCACTGCTACAGTGCGGCATTACGTATATATGCGGTACTTTACGTATATTTGTAAATTTTTAGTAATGTAAATAAGTCATCTAATAAATCTTCCCTCTTCTAAAAAATAAAAAAAATACTTATCTTTTTGGCCCTTTAATATCTAAAGTTTAAAATCTTAATAATATATTGCTTTTTAAAAATATTTTCCTGATTTATCTGTTACTTTATTATAACAAAAGATAATCGATGAAGAAATCTTAACTTGTTTATTTTTCATTTTTGTGCACTATTTGTAAATCTAATATTGTAGGTTATCAGTCGTTTGGTAATCCCCTTTTCTCCCTTTCAATGTACATAAAATATGGTTATCTTTGTCTCCTATTTGCAGTCGCAAAATTTAATTTCTTGAAATGTCTTCATGTTTTTACTCCTTTTTTTAATACTTTATTATACAGCAGTTAACCACTTGAAATCTTCCCTCAACCCAAGATTTTTATACTTGGTACCAGTGTTGAATTCAGGTTGCCCGGGGGAGATATCCCCCACCCGGAAAATTTGAGATTTTGGGTTTTCATTGGACAAAAAGTGCAATTCTCCCCCTGGAACTCTATAATGCCCCCCCTCCCCCACAAACACACACACCAGAGCCACAGAAGTACATCTTTTATATTCTGATAATTTCATAGATTTCAACGCGTAGCTCAATTATAGGTCTGTTAAATTTTGATTTATTTATATTTTTTAATTAATTTTATAGGAAGTTTTATCTCTTTTTAGGGAATATTAGCCGTAAGAAAATGATAATAAAACCTTAGTTTTAAGAGCAAGAGATAGCGTGGAATGCATTTTTTAAATTTATCTTTTCAAGTTTGTTTTTAAAACCATGTACAATCAGTGAACTCGAACTTTTCAAACAAATTCCATTTGAAAGATTTTTTTTTCTATTTTGCTGCCTAAAAAAATTAAATTGTTCGATTACAAATGTGTTAAATTTGTGTGTTTTTAATATTATTAATTGAATTGTTCATACAGGAAGTATTAATTTCGTTATGGAAAATTAGTCAGAAATAAATATTGAAGAAATTTTGTTGCTTTATGTACAAAATGTTTATATACTGAAGCCGGCACGTGATAAGATAAGTTACGAAGAATCGTACTTGAAAATTATTTTTAAAAACATAATGTACCGGCTATTTAAAATAGTTTATAAACAAATATAATTTTAAAATGGATTGTTTCCATATGACATTCTAAAAATTTAAGGAGTGCGATGTTTAGAAGTTTAAAAAATAGCAGTAGCACAAATTGCAAATCCAGTATTTTATTTCAAATTGTTACCATTCGCAAAAGAATGTTAATGTTACGCACAGATGTTTGTCCTTGATAATATAGATTTGTTTTTACATCAAAATCTTGAGTCAGTTATTTTGTTTTTCGAAATGGAAGTTTTTCACCCTTAAATCCGCTTATACCTGAACCAAACAAATACTAAATTGTTGGCTAAAAAAGTCAGCATATAATATTAAAATTTCAAAACTATAGTGTATAAAATTAAGTGTAGGGGGGAATAGGAAAGATGGGACAATTTTTACAAAAATATTTTTCACCGATTATGTTTCGCAAATATAAAGTGGAAAATTTCAGAATAACATTTTGAAACATTTTAACACATTTTAAAATTATAAATTTGTTGATTCTAAATAAAATTTTAGACTAATAAATAAATTAATTTAATAAGAAAGTCCCATCCCTCCCTCACGTAAGAGTGGAATGGGAAATGTTTTTATAATGAAAATTCATATTTAATTTTCAATAATGTGGTAGAAAAAATGGCAGATACAGTGTGATATTGTCGTTTCTAGGGTTTATTGTAAATTACAACAATTATTTTATGTTAAATTCTGTTTTGTGAAAATTAAATCTAATGAAAAGTATTCTTATATACAGCTAGTGCCGCCATTTGATTTTGGAGGATGTACAAAAATGGATAAAAGTACATACAAATAATATACTGACAAAAAAACATTAAATACAATAAACCCAACTGGAGTGAAATATTAGCCAGAGCCAGGAATCGAACCCAGGACCACAACATTCAAGCTGTTGCTCTATCTACTTTCAGGCTGATGCCTGAGTCTGCAAGTTGTCTCGTCATCCTAGGCTGTCTAAATTATGGAAGATAACTTTATCCAACTTCGTTTATTAGTGAGAAACTGCAGACTCGGCCATTGGCTGAAGTAGCTTAGTGCATAGAGCAACAACCTGGTATGCTTGGTATCGGGTTTGATTCCAGGCTCTGGATAATTTTTCACTCTAGTTGGGTTTATTGTATTTAATGTTTGTATATCAGTATATTATTTGCATGTACCTTTTTTATAATTTTGAAGTATTTGTAAAATTCATTTATCCAATACGAAGGTGAATGTAGATTTTTTTATAATATCAAATTCATCATAAATTTTATTAAATGTTTCTTTACTTTTCATGTTAACATATATTTTTCTTCTATAGATGCTTGAGTAAACTGAAGTTCAATTTATAAACAGTGCGAGCTTCCCTGACGGTGAAAAATGATAAAGTCAGATGAGGAAAAGGAGCCATTGTCTATGAGAAAAATTCCTCCCCATACCTCACTCAGACCTTGTAATATGTTCTACAGCCCTGAAATTTTCAAATATTTAAAAATAATATCAGTTTATCAAACATTTTCTAACAGTATCTTAACAAGCATATAAGTTTGATTATTGATATTTGAAGAAAATATGTTTCCAAAAATACTATCAATAAATATGATTTTCATAGGTTTAAACTCTAGTTATGTAATATTTTAAAATATGAGTCCTATTAAAAATGTATATGTAAATCATTTTTATTGTGTAGAATGTAATAAATCGTTATTTGGAAATGAACTTTATTCATATTTCATTGTATTATGTCATTTAATCACATCGCATTTATAATAAAAATGACTATTTATAATATTTTCCAAAGCATTATATGCATTTCTATTTGTTTCAATTCTTATTTCCATACATTTTCTGCTTTTAGAAAGTCTTCTTAGCCATCTCTAGTGCTTATAGCATTCTGATAAGCACTAAAAAAAATGTGAAACCTGCCCATAATGACTGTTGATAGGTCTAATATGGATTTTTGCGCACATATGTTAATGTGTGTACATCATCTCTGTTATGTGCAATTTTTTGAGTTGGAAATTCTAATTCCAGAGCTGAATTAACCACAGTTGAACCCTACTAAATTCATGCATTTAGATCCATTCTTCCGGATCTTTAAGCCAGTTGAGAGTTTTAAAATTGTGGTCCTATGAATAATTAAATTTTCCTTTTCACTATTTCAATATGAAACATAACTCTCAAGCAAAAAAATTATTAGAAAATGTCTAGTGTATAAGTGTAGACAATGCAAGAAATTTGTGAGGAAAAAATCGAGGAAAAAGACAATAAAATAAATTAATAAAAGTAAGAAAATTCCTATTGATTAATCACAACTATACGGAATATTCGGCAAAATATAGAATAATTGGTTAAAAAAAAAAAAAAAAAAAAAAAAAAAAAAAAAAAAAAAAAAAGATATTTTCTTAAATATGGCATTCAGGTAAAGACATTTCTTTTTATAGATGATTTTTTTAGCTATAGAACTTACATTATTGTTTTTATTGAATTTTTAGATTAACTGAAAATCGTAAGATCTCTTTCAGATTATCTCCTCATTTAATCTTATTACAATGCTCATTTAATATAAAAAATGAATTTGTATCTATTTAAATATCTACAGTGAAACTTCAGTGAGTTTCCTCATGCCTAACTTACAAATACTTACAAATACTTACGGCAATTGCTGTATTATTACTGAAATACATGCCAGACCATATTGCTTATTTTGTAAAAAAAAAAATTTATACATGAGGAAAACTCCATTGTGGGTATTTAAAACTATAAAAATTCAACTTCATATTGAAAAAAGAATACTATAAAAACTCCAGTTAATATAAGTATTAGAATATAAAAAACAATTACTTAAAATCTTTTGGGAATGGTGCTGAAGAACTATTAGTAATACCACTGAAAAAATTTTATAGTTACAAATACTTTTTGGTAAGTGTAAATATTTTGGATACAATGCTAAGAAAACATTAGCAAATTTACTGCATTAACTCTTGTACTGTTATAAAGAAGTTTTTGCGATAATACAAAAAATGTTTTAGATACAATATATAATAATTTTTTGTAAATTTTTTCTCTATACCTTAATAAATTTATATTTCTAATGATTTTTAGTACAGTTACAAGGGATTTTTTAGTATATTTGCTTAAATTTTTTGTGGATTTGTAAAGGATTTTATAATACATTTATTAATATTATTCTTATTTTGAATGCATACTCAGTATTTTATCTATTTTATCCAAAAATGCAAATTTTATTAAGGATATTTGATAAAGTACATAAAACACTTAGTGTGCATAACTAAATAAAAATAGTAAATGTACTTTAAAGTCCTTCACAAACTCACAAAAATTCTTAGCAACTGTACAAAAAAATCCCTTGTAAGTGTACTAATATTCATTAGAAAACCTACAAAATATGTTGTAGGAAACACCCTTCAAAATCGTTAGCACGTTTACTAAATAATTCTTAGTAAATATACAAAAAAGTATTTAGTAAACTCTCTAAAAAATCATTAGTAAGTATACTAAACAATATTTAGTACCTTTACAAAAACTAATTTGAGAAACTCCCTTAAAAATCCTAAGTAAATCTACTAAACAATCCGTAGTAAGTTTAGAGAGAGTTTTTTGGAAAGCTCCCTAAAATATTTTTACCACGTTTACAACGTAATCATTGATAAATTTACTAAACATTATTTACTAAACTCCCTAAAGGATCGTTAGTAAGTTTACTAAACAATATTTAGAAAACTTACAGAAGTTTCTTTGGAAACCTCCCTAACAAATCGTTAGTACGTTTACTAAACAATATTTAGTAAAAGTTAGTAAAGAAACTTTAGTAATTTTACAGGATTTTCTTTAGTTGTGGTTACATAAAAAGTTCTAGGTATCCCAGTTTCCAACAAAATTTTTAGTAACCTTACAGAATTTTTTTTACAGTGTAGTTTCATAAATATTGTGATTTATGCGCAAGAGCTGTTGCACTCTTATGCAAAACTTATTAAATACAAAATTTATTACGATTATGTATATTAAATACAGTAATACTAAAATAATATGACACCATCTTAAATGTGACGTAATCATCATGCAATCTAGAATCATTTTACACTTTTTATAACATATTATTGAATAAATTATGCATCGTAGGATTTAAAAGAAAATAGAAAACTTTCATTAATATGTTTTTAAGTTTTGATTCTATTTTGATAAATCTTAAATTAACGTAACTAAATTTTACATACCTTTGATAGTAACGCAAACACAATAATAAACCTACGAGTAAACTATTAGTGGTATTAATTTTTGGCTCATGCACCACTTCACATCCGGCAGACAGGGATCATTAGATTCCCCTATTTCTACTCTTTCATGAAATAAAGGTTTTTTTTCTTGTGCTCGATACCTTAGGTTTTTATGCTGCCGGCTCTGGGATTACACGTCAGACGATCTAAAACCAAAAGATAATATTCGAGATAGGTTATTTCTCTAATGAATCACGGTGAAGGGCACACTATACTGTGAGAAGCATTTTCTGGAAAATGTATCGGTCCGTCACGTGAAATTCGCGCCAGATAAATGATGCAATGTATAAGTATATTTTACAATATCATTTGCTGCCTTATTGGAGGAAAAATTTGTGGTCGCACCTATTTTTATCATCAGGATAATGACACAACGCATGCATGCAAGCTTGTCAAGTAATGGCTTTCGCACAAAAATATTCCAATTTTTGAAATGGGCAAGTCAATCACTCTATCGGAATTCAATGGAAAATCTTTGGAACGAACTTGAAAACAGGTACGGATTCATAAATATTCCAGCAGAATAAATATTCCATAAGTAGAATTTCCGAAAAAAATTTCAAGAATCGTGGAAAAAAACTTACCATAGACAATCGTCAACCGTTCATTGAATTGATACCACGTCACTGCGCCGATGTTTTTTTTGCCAAATGAATGAAGACAACACATTAATTGTAAATGTTGGTGATCTTTGTTATTTTCAATTACAAAATCATTTCCAAACTTACCAAGATGAAAAGTTATAGAAATCTGTATGCTTACTAAAAGTTTATCTGTACACTGTATTAAAAATGTCGTGAATCTACAAAACTAGTTTTTGTAAACCTACATAAATCTTTAACTTTAGAAAATAATCTGCTAAAGTAACAGAAATCTGCTAAAATTTTATCCGTTACCTGCATTGCAGTTACATAAAAAGTTCTAGGCGTCTCAGTTTCCTAAAAATTGTTTAGTAACCTTACAGAGGTTTTGATTTACAGTTCAAACGTATGCCTGTTACATGATTTTTTTTGCTGTTGCCTTACATAAAAGTTCTAGACATTTTAGTTTTCTAGAAAATTCTTAGCAACTTTACAGATCACCACAGCCAGTGGTACCAGCTTATATGGGCCCATGGGGCCCTAGCCCATCCAATAATTTGATTTCGGCACCCTCCTCATTTCGATTAATTTTGATGTTAGTTTATTTATTTATTTATTCACTCACTGAAATAAAATTTAGTTTTATTGGCGTTATCAAAATAATTTTATTTGAAAAATAATAAGGGCATAAATTATATTGAAAGCAGCCATGAAAGCCCATTTAACGGATGCATAGTTAAATTTTTCTGAAAAAAAATTTCCTTCATATTTTGCTATATTATTATTATTATTATTATTATTATTATTATTATTATTATTATTATTATTATTATTATTATTTTGAATCGATAAGTCATTCATGTGACTAAAATGTAATGTTTTTCTTGATATTTAGTTTTTCCCCTTTAAAGTATTATCTATTTTTATGCTATCTATAATAGATATGAGTGCATTTATAAGGAAGAACTTATGAGACCATAATTTAAGTAAACCGTAATTGTAATAAATATATATTTTACCTAGAAAAACCATAATTTAAGTTCCTCTTTAATCATTCGCTCATTTTTCGCTTCGCTCTCTTCTCACACAGTCGCACTAAGAGGGAAGGGGGAGCATTGAATGTATTACTTTATTCAAAAATTTTAGAGCCCACCCAATATTTTTCAAAAGTTGGAGGTACTGCACATGCACATTTAGTAGAAAACATTCGTATCGTTTCACTCAAAAACTTTTGAGTCCACCCAATATTTTTGAAAAGTTGCCGCAACTGACTACAGCTGCCCTGCTGATCAGTATAAGCTCAAACTTAATAAGTTCTAATTTATGCCAAGTTTTAACTCAATACGAAGTTTGATGAATATTTATTCTGTAATAGTCGAAATATAGTTGTCAAGGAAATCATTGAAAACGCAGCACATCAGCGTCATCTGTTGTGATAATGCACAACTTAATCAGAATCTAATTTTTTAAAATGAATCAAATTCAGGTCATCCCCAAATGTGCAATCAAAACACAAATATCGAAAATTGTTACCATTATTTTCGTCTTAGATATACAAAAAAGTGAAAAGTTGTTCTTATACCACCAATTTGAGGTAATAAAAGACAGATAACTTTTTGAAACGAAAACAGATTTGAGAACACTTTCCTAGTTCTCATTACCTGTATTTTTAAAAGACATGGCACATGGTATGTTTGATGGTTAGGTGTACAAGAACAGATCTAAATATAAATGGAGGCGAATGGAACATTCATCTCGTATTTTAAGGGATGCTTAGATCTTTTTACGTAATAGCAACAACAAAAATTCATGTAACAGACAAATTAGCACTGCAAATAATAAAAAAAAAATTCTGAAAAAGTTTCTAAGATTTTTTTCAGGAAACTAGAATGTCTGTATAGTCCGAGAGCCGACCGCGCAAAACCCTAAGACATCGACAGCTACAGATTTCTGTAGCTGTACAAGAGCCAGTTTTGTAAATTTACATTTTTTCTTGTTCAGTGCACAGATAAAATTTTAAAATTTAATTTTGTTTTTTTACACGGATAGAAATTAAAAAGTAATCCTTATCAATACTGACATAACAGTAAAACGTTCTTAGTATTTATCGTATAAGTTATGGCAAATGCGGTATGCCTGTTTTCCTGTCTAAAGCGAAAGATTTTCCCAATCTTTTGAGATTTCTGCGAGATTTTCAATACAATTATCTAAATGAGAGAATAGCATTTTTTATAAGCTGTTTTCTTTTTAATGCATTTTTACTGAGGTAAATTGTTACATTGTGTAGTATACTTTGAAATATTTTCTATTTTATTATATTCGCTAAATTTTAATCATTTTGTTATATTTAAAAATATTGTTTTTCTTGATAGAGGTAATTTGCTTGATATCAGCTAAAATTTGTTTCGTTTGCACGATAAATTTAGATAAAACCTGAATAAGAACAAGAAGATTATCAAGAAACTAAATAATCCATGCAATTAAAAAATGTAGAAGAGAGAGATAATGTTTACTAATAAAACAGAAAAGTAATTCTATAATGAGTTTTTAAGTGCATAATTATACTGGTTGAAGGATTATACTCCAGCAAAAAATAAAGTTACATTAATACTATGCTGTACTGTTAGTACCTTTTCAATGGATTAGCTATAAAACAGGAATTTATGCAAAAATGTAAGAGGAAAAGAATGTAAATCACCATGATAATACACACGTTAAGCCAGATATATCAATGAAATTATAATAATGTATTTTTATGATGTGAAATATTTGTTTATTACTAATTTGCTTATATGATTAATTAATTTTAAAGGAATTTTAAAATAACTTTAAAAATATTTTTATACAGCTAAATACGTACAAATCCTATTTTAAGTGGTGGTTTTCACTGAATAAACCAAATCTTTATTAAACATGTGTTTTTAATTTTTTCATTAAATATTTATCTTGAATGTAAAAAAGGGTACTACTTGGTTATTCCGTCGACCAATACGTTATCGCTAAATTGTAAGATTAAATGCCAATAATGGATGATAGGGAATGTCACATTTAATGATATTAAATACCATACGTGTTTAAAACATCATTAAGTGATTTTTATTTCAATTTTTAATTTGTATTTTTATTAAAATTTTACTAATTCTGTTGTTTTGTCGTTGTTTAAAATAAAATTTATGTCAATATGTATAATGTGGCTACTAGTTTGGCGATTTGCATAATTTGGCAAAATTGGTTGACGAGATAACTAAGTAGTACCAAAAGCAAGTATTTGATGTGAAAAATTAAATGGAAAAACTGGATGAGAACGAAATTTATTAGTTAAAAAAGAACTTTTATCTCGAAATGTTCAGATGAAAAAAAATGCATAAGCTGAACTCGAATAATTTTTATGATTACATATGAAATGTTTTAAATATTAAAATAAATGATTTCTAACTTATTTTAATAAGTCTATAGGTAAAAAAGTATAAAGAGAGCTGCGTGAATAATGTAATATACATTGGAATCTCATGTAGATCCAAGTAGATGCGGCTTTAATTCCCTCCCCCCCCCCCAAAAAAAAGAGCTGAATGAAAAATTCTACAAAAACAAAACCTAATGCAGCAATGCATAAAGCAGAAAAGAATATTATAATGCACAAACTTAAAAAAAACTTACAGAAAATTTCCGGGTTTTAACTACATACTAAAATAAGTTACATAATTACTTTATTTATGTAAATTTATTTTTACAAGTACCCAACAATAAAGGTCTTAAGCATTAAAGGTATTTATCGGATGTAATCACGCAGGCAAAACATTAAAAAAAACCATATAAAAGATTAGAATATAAAAATCCTCTTTTTCATAAATTATAATGATAATTATATCCGACAACATAGTTTTATTGCATTTAAGTATCTTTAATTAAACGATCCTAGAACTTCAATTAGCAAAAATGCACGTAAATATGTAAAAGCACATTAGGTCATTATCTCTAAATGAGGAACAACTCCACATAGTCTTTTCCCATGTAATGCATATTTTGTATTTTATTAAATAAATATACATTTTATCAAGCAGAAAAAGATAAAATACCTTGCTTTGAAATCAAAATTGTTTTGTAGAAATTGAATCATTATCTGTAATGAAAACAATCAGTGTATGATTGTCGTATTTAGGTCATTGTTATTACATTTACAATATTATTATTACAATATTATTTCAAATTACCGAAATTTGACAAAGTATTTCATGTATGTCAGTTCATCTTAAAATGTACATTTAATTTGTGCCAATTTTTAAAACATTGTTAAAATGCATAAAACTAAATGCTTGGATACTTATTATTATATTTACTACTTAATAACGTAATTTAATAATTACCTACAATTTCTCAATTCCACATTTTTTCATCCACTGACTTCGAATTTTGCTGAAATTTTCTTTTGCTCTTTAAAGATTCAATCGTTGTTTATTTTTTATTTTCATTTTTGTCTTTGCTTTTTCACTTAACATATGCCTCAGCAGTTGTTAAGCACGCTGCAAATTTGATTTTACTGCTTTTTGACTGGATTTTGATTTGCTGATCAAACTGTTTTTAACAAACAGCATTCAAAAGTATGAAATAGATTAGCCTTCTGGAAGAAATATTTGTGAGTGCATTTATATTTTTACTCCCGACTGTTCTTCAACAAAATCTGACCTTTTTTTTTAAAAAAAAAACTTAATGATTTAAACTTGCATTTATTGTTTGTAAAATTTCACAAATTTCATAACTTATATTTCCATCTAATGTGAAATTCATTTTAACAGATACACCCCACATGGTCTTAAGTGCTGCCCAATACGATAATTTTTGCTAGAAAAACGACCAGCATTAACCGTTAAGTGTTCATCAGACATCATCGCATGAAAAACTGATCAACGGTGCTTTGTTTGGTCGGAACAATTAAACGTGCATTGTTTTTAGTAAGAGAGTAATTCGTGTTGTGCAATTGTGCAATTCCTGTTCTGCACATCTTTATCTTTACTAGCTGGTCCTTGAAATTCATGATGACAAGATCTGCTCCATTATGTCTGTGTCAGATATTTCACTAAGGTTGGGATATTTTCATCAATTTCAATATATTGTAAGAAATCTTTGTCAAGTCATTCCTTATCTTTACAGGTAGAGGCAATTATTTGCGACTCTTTGGATTTAAATCCCCAAATCAAGAAGCAATTTTTTTATCGTATCTTTTGTCACACTGTCCCAAGACATTTTACTGTCCATAATCAGGGCAATATTTTCCACAAGGTTTATGTCTCATTCCACAGAAAAATCTGTGAAAAATAGAGATATCATCTATGATTTTTCTTGTTTCGGTAGTTCACATATAATCTTTCCTCTCCTTTAAAACAGCGCGGTCTCTTTACTAGGTGTTTTCTTGACGGTCCCTGACATGTTGCACTTCAGTATAATAGTTACACGTTATTTAATTCTCTTGCATCCTTTCACTGGATTCTGTTTTGAACATATGAGCGTGCTCTGGTAAAGCCCGATAAAACAGTCCTGTTTCATCAGTGTTAATAATTTGAGAAAGATCATAGTCTTTCAAAAAATCCAGAAAAATGTTTGCTTTCAAGTAAATCTGCAGCGTCCAAATCCGTGTCCTGCTTTCCGTCATACGGTTCGCGATAAACGATACTGTTTCGTTGTTCCTATCATTACAACGAGCCATTAATGGATCTGAAGTTTTCACTTATCATGCGCGAACTGTTCGACTTTCTTGCTCAAAATTCTGCGAGAAATGGGAGTTTTTTTTCAACTCAGCATTTTAAAAATATTCTAAAAGTTCTGTTTCTACGTTTTCTGTTTTTTTCCTCGTTTCTGTTTGCGGCTCAAATTTCCGTTTTCTAAAATTTCAGACTTAAGATTGTTTCTGTTCGTAAGAGAATTGCATAAAGCTTTGACGCTGCTTTCCTAGTCCTAAAACCTTTCGCTTAGACATCTTACTCGTTATCGTGATTTCTCTAACAACAATTTTTGAAACTTAGAACTGCACTAATAATCGTTAAAAGAATGCATGCATTATTTTGTTTTGCTTTGTTTACGTTTAATCAAAAAATTTTTTTTTCAGTGAAGATTAAGCTGATTATTTGGCTGCTGAAGAAATGTTTTTGAGTTTATTAATCGGCGATGCTGATTTTATTAAGCGACAGTTTTAACAGAAATAGGTATTGATTTGATTCTGGTCCTCACAATTTGATCAGATTAAGCGGCTGATTTTATTAACCTCTGATTTTATTAAGAGGCGGGCACTGTATAAGTATTATATCGAAATTTCAAGCAAACATAGAAGTTAATATTGCATATTATTTTCATCACAAAAATATATATACGCATAAAAGAAAAAAAGTTAAATAATTTTTACAAGGTTTAGAATTACATAGAATAATAGTGACATGCTTTTTAATATAAATGCGGATGTATTCCTATACTATTTAAAACAAGAAAATTTTTGGCTAATTCGTATAAAATTTTGAACACTTTTCCTATTCAGATTATTACAAAAAGACATCGGGCTGATTACGTTTATTTTAAAAACACCAGCATTTTATTTTCTGAATAACAAGTAACATCGATATTTCTGAAAAAATGAGATTTTTTTAAAGGCATTTCCGCAAATGACACATACATACACAATGAAAATAAATAAACTCTTGGGAAATAACATGGAATTTGTAATCGTTAAAGCAGTCCTTATTTTTAAAATGCTCTACTTTTAAAACGTGGCAGAATTTGACATGTTTCTCTCTTATGATTTCATATGGAGAATGACGTAGTGGCTTTCAGTAAACAACGAAAACAGTTATTGGCTGCTAAATTATCTTGCATTAAATTCTTCAATATGTCATTATAAATATATTTTATGTAATGCAATTTTTTAAAAACTGTTTTGGGATTTGACAAATTTCAAAATAACGCACGCATACACACATATAAACCTTTTAAACCTTGTTTGGGGAAATGTGTACAACATTTATGCAACATTTTACTTAGAGATGAAACACAGGTTCTTTTCCTGTGTCGCTAAAGGGATGGAAGTTTGAATATAAAATGAAATACTTTTTTATTCAGTTTATGTCATCTTTCAATATTTCAATACATTTACAATGTAAATTGGAAATTCATAAACGAATCTTTTAAAAATACTTTAAAGACATAGTAATATTTATCGAAAATATCAAAAGTTCATTATGTAGAAAATGCATGTAATATCGTATGTATTCTTGCATGAATTATTTGTTGTTATAGCTTTGATATTTATATTTTATTATGGACGGCTTTATTTCAATAACGAAAAGCAGCACGTACACTTTTATGAAATACTTTATTAAAAAGCCTTTTCCATTCCGAAAATTATAACAAGATTTGTCTATTATAAATATTTAAAAAAAAAAAATTACAATTTTTTTTAAAATGAACTCGTTACTTTAAAAGAAAAATTATAAAATAGTATTTTTACCCGTATAAGCTGATAAAACGCTCAACATATGTAAATGATCAAATCGTATTGATTCAAAATGAATCTTCACGCTCTGAAAATTCGGACATTCTATGGTTCTGAAAATTCAGACATAAAAAAAATATCGAAAATTTCGGCAAATGGTCTTCGAAAAAATAGATTGTATCAATAGTCAGCAGAAAAGAGAACAAAATTGGTCAGAAGATCTAAAGAGAAAACCCCGAAAATTTCGTAAAAAATGCGAATTTCGTCAACGGAGATCATATGAAAAAAACGAATTTTCTCAAAAAATCGCTAAATGCTTCACTTGCATTTTTCTTGTTTTAGATTGCTAGCAGAGAACGAGTTTTTCGGCGTATAGTGGTATATTTTAGCAATTTTTGAACTAAATTTCTGAAATTCCAAAAATTTATTTTCAAAAATCGTTAAAATATGGCTCTTTACGCCGAAAGATTCGTCCTAAAAAAATGTTCAGTCAAGCATATTTTTCAGTCAGAAGACAATCTTTTCAAAATATTCACCGATCGAAACTTTGGTATAGCATTTTTACAGTTTACATAATAAACAACCCGTTTACCCCATAATTCTATCGATCTTTGAGAAATTTAATTTGAGATTTTTGAGAAATTTAATTTTGAAATCAGGGTCTTATTTGCTGGACACCCTGTATTTTATCAAATATATACATCATATATATATTAATTTACTCACGATAAATACAGTTTTATTCAAATTTCAATCAGCAAGACATCCGACTAAGAATGATTCTAGCAGTCATTCAATAATGTTAAGTCTATCGACATTTGAAGCATTATTTTTATTTAAAATATTTCCTTGGTGAATTAATGTTTTAAGTTTATTTTTTCTACTCTTGTCAAAAGATGTCAATTTTTTTTCCTCAGTTTTCTAAAATCTATGCCTAATTTATTATTTTATGTTTTTAAAACTAGCAAATTACGAGTAAAATTTTAACAATTCATATAAAAGTAAGGGTGAATTTTAGAAATGTTTTGAAAACCGAGAAAATTAGTCGAATGTTACAATCCCAACACTTCTTATACAATATACATGTTAATACTTCCTAAAATAAAGCAGCACAGCAGCATCGAAGGTTAGGTGATTTATACCAAAATCCAGCCAACAACAACTTACATTAAATTCTTGAAGTTTTATGAAAATCCGTGCATTAGTTTTTGAGATAGAGCTAATATATGAATCTAAAAAAATTCTGCATAACAGTGCCACCTATTGGGTGATGTACACTAAAAATTAAACAGCATAAATTTTTATCAGATACTAATTGAATTTGAATTTGATGAAAACCCATGTGTTACTTCTTGAGATACAGCTATTGCTGTAATCATAGTGCAGCAGGGCAGCGCAAACTTTAGAGTGGTTATCATAAAAAAATAATCGGCATCAAATTTTATCAAAGAGTAACTGAATCTAAAGATTTATGAAAATCTGTATCTATTTCTTGAGATAGAGCTGTTATGCGATATAGCGGAAATTGTGAATAATGCATCATAGTAGTGCCAGCTGTTGAGCGATATACACATAAAACTAATCAGCTTCAGTATATATCAAACACTAACTAAATATGAAGTTTTGTGAAATTCCGTGCATTAGGTCTTGAGATAGAGCATCCACAAAAATTTTGTCACATACAGAGTGACAGATTCAAAACCACCAAATCGTGTTCAGGACCTTTTCAAACGCATGAATCCATCGAAGTCGGGTTTTTTCACAAACCCAAAATTTTCTTGTAAATATAGAAGAAAATGAAAAAACACATCCTTTAAGAAGAGAATACAAAAAAAAAGAAGTTAAAAATATTTGTTTCTGGAGGAGAAAAAAATGCATCAAACGCCCATAGACTTAACATTACCGAGTGAAATTTAGAAGCTGGATGATTAGCAGCCATCAGAATTACTCCTCCCTATTTGGCTTGGAGTAATTCTGATTTTAGAATGATGAAATGATGGACTAATACCAGAATTTACAAATGAATTTATTAGAAAATTAAAACTTTGCTTATTTACTCATTCTTTATAAAAGGAAAATTTTAATTAAATATTCCTGATGCCAGTACTGTTAAAGTTAGGTGTCATTGTTCACATCACCCACTTAAAGGATAAATCAAAGCTGGTGTTCTTTGAAACGAAAATTGAAACGCATCCTAAAGATTTCAATAGAAATGCTTTTATATGATTCTCTCATTATGCATTCTAAGATTATTTTTGTTATTCAAATGAGTGAAAAATGTATAATGACTGGCTATTAACCCTTTCGCGACGGAAGGCTTTTACGAAATTTTTAATGTTTTGTGAACGCAGGGCCGTAGCTAAAAGGGCGCTATGGGCGGCTCAGCCCCCCCTAAAATATTTTGAGCCCCCCCCCCCCCCCCTGGAAAAGATCCCAAGGTCACTCAATGAATTTTTGTTGCGAAAATCCAAATGAAATTCTGTTAAAAAATCTAATTTAGTTTTTAGAACCTTTCACAGTTTTGCAGAATTACTAAATTGTATCTAAAATAAGTGTTTCAATACTCCCTCATTCTATTTGTACATAGGACGCTAACAAGATGTTTAATTTTTCCTTAGTTATAGACTCAAAATTTTCATCATCATGTACTTTTCTTAGCATAAAATGAAGTTATTACAACAGTTTAACGAGAAACATAGTATATACAATGTGAATATGCACTAATTTATCTTTCTGTGTCAGAGAGAGAGAGAAAAAACAAATTATGAGCCCCCCCTACATTCTCTTGAGCCCCCCCTATTGTTCGCTTCCAGCTACGGCCCTGTGTGAACGGTTTTTAAATATAGAATTTTGTGACTTATTAAATCGAGAAAATGCTCCGATAAAATAGGGCAAATTTTACAGAAACATTTTACTGCTAGGGATAAACAAGGATTCTTAAGCCTATTTGCGGAACGTATGCGTGTCGCACGCCCCAAAGGGTTCATTCTGAAATGATTTATAAAGGATCATTTTAATCGGCCATTTTAATTGAAAAAAATTGTTAAAATGAACGTTAATTAGGATGCTATATTTGGTCTATTTATTAGATGAAACTCAAATTTAGTATTTTGAGAGTTACACTGTATTAAGGTTGTTTTGAGCATTTAAATATATATACAGTCGACACTGTTTATAACGTACTTTCAGGAAAATATAGTGCGTAGTAACTGAAGTACGTTATAAGCAATTATCAATAAAATGCAATGCGTAACGTGAAAGATAAAGGTGCATAGAATATACGACATAATAGAAATATAAAATAGAAATTTTATGAGTTTATCAAAATAAAATAGAAAAATATACTACTACTTGCATGGATACTACATGCATGTTTATTTTAGAAAAAGTAATGTAAAATTTCTTGTTTTTTTTAATGGCACAATAAAAGAAAGACCCTTTCACCACAACAAAACGCCGATAGCTTACGATTATTTAGACCTTAAAAGGTCTAAATAAAACTTTACCATTCAACTGTCGTGCCTTTTTTTGTGGTTTCGAGGTGTTTTTCATTTTTTAGTTTTTTTGAAGAACATTCTGAAAGACAGAAATATTTCTTTAATATTCGTCTTCGCATCTTTCCAGTGTTGAACCGCTCCATCTTTGTCAATAACCACAAACGGTTGGAGAAAAAAAGACGATAATTGCTCTTGAAAAAGAACATTTGAAGGCAGAAATAAACCAAGCCTTAGAACTTACTGAGATAAATGTCCAAGACAGCTTACTTATTTGCAAATCAAAAAAGGTTTACATCCAAATTTTATTTTTTCTTTGAGTCTAAAATGCACTTTAAAGTCAGATTAAGATTTTTATATAGTCCGTTATAGCCGTAGATGTAAATAATTATTTATATAGGATTTCATTTGGGACCAAGCATCTAAGTATATTATAAGTGAAAGTACGTTGCATCCTAGGTACGTTCTAGCCTTGTCAACTATATGTATAGATTTGATTTAAAAAAAAAAAAAAAAAAAAAAAAAAAAAAAACATCTAGTGTACCTTAATGGCCAAATTTCAGAAAGTCAATGAATGATTTGGGATGATTCCCTTTTAATTTGAGAGATAATTTCTGATTTTATTGTTTATCATTATCAAAAAATCAATTAAAAATTGTCTTTTTTCTTTTCACAGAAAATGTTCTCATTTGGATTCAATTTTAAGTCTAAAACACACTCACGCAAACTATGATATTTTTCCTTTTGTGCTTGTATTCGCAGGTTAATTTTATTCATTAATTTATCCGACATTTGTAGAAAAAGAGCTTAACATGATGCGTATATCAATAAAATATTTTATTAAAGAATCTTATTAGCATATCTTTATATATATAAATCTTCTGTGCGTGTGTTTGTCACCGAACTCCTCCTAAACGACTGGACCGATTTTAATGAAATTTTGTGTGTGTGTTCCAGTGGATTCGAGAATGGTTTAGATTCACATTTCATCGAAATTGATTCAATACTTTTTTAGTAATTAGGCAAAAACTAATAGTTAGTGATTTTTTGCTAATTAAAAGTGCTGAATAAGTTCGCTGAATAGAGTGCGAATGGAATGGCCGAGTGGTCTAAGGCGCCAGATTTAAGCTCTGGTTCTTAACGAAAGAGATAGTGTGTTCGAACCCCACTCCTGACATACGTGTATAATTTGCAATAATTTTTCCTGTATTATAATTTTAATTAACCGACATCAGAAAAACTTTTCTATTAAAAATTGAACCGACTTCAAAATCTACTGCAAAGTGAAAAATATTTTCCTTATATAATTGTAATAAGAAATTAAATTAAGAGCGTAGTATTTATCGTGCGTATTATTATATTTATGTACATTTATTTGATTTTTTGGAGTCAGTGCCAGCCAAAACAATTTCAAAATTAAAATTAAGTATCCAATGCAAATCTTTATATATGTAAATCTTCTGTGCGTGTGTTTGTCACTGAATTCCTCTTAAACGACTGGACCAATTTTAATGAAATTTTGTCTGTGTGCTCCAGTGGATTCGAGAATGGTTTAGATTCACAATGTACCCCATCTCCGGGGCAGATTGATACACCTCATGGGGCACTTTGATACGTCCGTGAAAAATGGAGACAAAACAGCCTCAATGCATATTTTTCATAGAAAAATAGTTAGCAAACCATTTTATATTTATTTATAGAAATTCAAATCACCCACAATTTATTTGTAAACAATATTACAGCAATCAAAATGAAATATATCGTGATCTGATGTTCTGACTGTTCCTTGTGTGATTGTTGGCTGTGGTAACTTTTATCATATCTGGCATTTCAACCCCAGCATTTTTCTTAGGAAAGATGAAAAAATTACCAGGTTTTCTGTTTACAAATCGGTTTATAAACAGAAAATAAAGGATAATTATACTAAAAATTCTCTTTATAATATAATTATCCTGTGCTGTTCTGCAGCTTGTTTCTCTTACTTGACATTTCTCATGTCAAAAATACTTTTTTCTCTGCAGAATCGATATAGATTTGAAAATTTCCAGGCTGCCGTCCTTTTCTTTTGTTAGTTCTATTATCACGTAAATTCGTACGTCTTCTTTTTGCAAAAATACTATAAAATGTTCCAATATAAATAAATTAAAGCTATTTCACGTCAATAAAAACTAATATTAGAAATTTTTGGCGAAAAATGGTTGCATTAAGGGGTATATGGTAAAAAAAAAATAATAAAAGGTAATAAAAAATGAATTAGAAAAGGATTTAGGTTGTATCAATGTGCCCCGACATAGAGTGTATTAATGTGCCCCATACAGCCATTTTGAATAAAATGAGTCACAAATCCAACACTTCATAATTTATCTAACAATAAAGAATGAGGAACTGATATAGAGTAGCTTTACTTGTCAGGGAGAGTATTTATTTCGGTTGAAAATACTGGAATAGTTGTGTAATACCACTTCAATTGTACAACTCAAATTTAATTTTTACTTACAAAAACAATAAATCACCTGTCCCATTTCATCAAACTACTGAATCACTCCAAGACTTTTTGTATGTAGTTGAGTGCATTAGCATCACCTTTTGGAGCTGTCGTGGAACTTTTTGCAATGGCCCTGTAAGCAGTAGAGGGGGTGTATCAATGTGCCCAGTTCCCCCTACTGTTAAAAATTTGAAACTTTTTGATCATCATCCCTCCACCGTTTTTATAGAATATCTGTATTTTGACCAATGAGAATGCTCCATAATACAGAGAAGTAATCGTTTTCCATAAAAGCGGTAGAATTACGATGCAATAAAAATTTCACATTTTTAACGATGTAATTGAAATGACTGATTCTACATAGTATTTAGCTTCTAATTTTAAGATTATTTGGCATTGCCAGAAAACCCTGGAGCAATTTTATTTTTCTCAGTGAATTTCAAGTACAAATGTTACATTCAGGTTTCAAATTAATTAAATATTATCTTGAAACATCACTCTAAAACGATTGTTTCTACATAGTGTTTAGCTTCTAACTTTCACTTTGTTAGGCATTATCAGAAAACATTAGAGCGATTTTATTTCTGTCTTTGAATTTCAGGCGTTATTCTTTTTTACTTCTGTTAATGAAATTGTTGACATTAATGACATTAAGTTGAGAAGAGATCATTGTATTTTTTATGGCGTATTTACGAGAATAAGATTTTTCTCAACAAATATCCGTGGAAAATGTTCAAAGCAAATAATTTCCCGTTTACTTCATATGAGAAGCGATAAAATTTTACAAATTAGTTTTCAATTACTAGAAAATCTTTAGAAAAAATGACATTATCCGTTAAAAAAAGATGAAACAAAACTGTAAAATACACAATATATATAATTTGACTTTATTTCAAAACAAATTTTATTATTAATAGTATACAAATATGATAAGTTAAATCCATCATACCAATGTTACTTTTTGATATCTTAGATTTATCAATTAAAGCAGAAGAAACATGTTAAACTCATTCTCAGTCTTTTCTGAATATTTACCTCTTTTATTCAGACTAGCCGCCCTTGGCGACCAGTTTGGTCTCCCTTAAATATATACTACGCATTAAATCATATTGCTGTTATTCAAAATTTATTTTAATTGCTCAGTTTTTTGCCAAATTAGAAGTTTCTGCTAGAGAAATAGACACAGATGTCATATACGCACCATATTGGCGCGATTGCAACAAAATGACAATCATATGTGCCTCACATGGTAACCTGGCTATTGTTATTTATTTATTAATAAACTATTTATTTACTTTTATTTTCTTTTTTTAAATGATTTAAACTGTTTTTTTTCTACAATTATTAACTAAGTTTCTTTTTATTTATTGATATTTCCTTTTCAATATAATAGGAAATAGTTAAAAAATATGTAAGCAACTGATATTTCAAACCGAATATTCGGCGAAATTGATGCCAGAAAAAATTACGCTAATTTGGTGCGTATATGACATTTGCACCAAAACTTTAATTTGAAACAGAAACGTTTAAAATTCATTATTTTTATTTATTTTTTCAAGTAAAAAAAGCGAAAAAAAAAAATAATGATATTTTGAGGCTCCATAAATGCAGCGAAAGAACAAAACGTAAACAAACCCAATTTACCACGGCCTAAATCCTACATTTGGATTGTTATACAATAATCAAAAAGATGCATTTCATTTGGGCGTTACCACTAAACAATTAACAAATAATCGCAATTTCTGTGCCATATACATACTCGTAATATATATATATATATATTAAATGTTTCAGAATTTTTTACATGATTTACTAGGAGTACGTTTATAACTTTAGCTTCAAACAGCATTTAAATATGGATGGGACCACTGTCATGATGAACAAAAAGAAAAAATCCTACACCACACGTAGGTTATGGAAAACTTTCCAATTTATAATTAACGCAATTTAAATTACAAAATTTCGCTGTGTATTAATTTTTGCACCTTTGTGAATGAACTACAAACGTTCATATAGAAATTTTAGATATTAGATATATATTCAAATATTATGTTACACACTCTAAAAATAAAGTAACTTTTCATTGTTATTTGACCCTGTTTTTGTAAATTTTAGAAGACCAATAAAATAAAACAATTATACATATACTTTATTACAATTATATATATAACTTTAATAATTATATATGTACAAGCATTTAAAGCATATTTGTAGTTATATGAAATCCCAAACCCAGGGTAAACCCATTTCTTGATTTTTTACCTTTACAATACTTACTTGTATGTATTTGAATCTGCGCTTTATTTTTCAAAGGAATCGTTAGGTCGATAGGCATGTATTTTTTAGAGACCAGAATTCGAAGGATAAAAAAAGTTATGTACAAAAATATGTCTTAAAAGAGACAAAGTTACTCCAATTAAGCTTTAAAATGACATAATTGACACATAATTTAAATAACTACACCTAAAACACATTATTAAACAATTATTTGACATTGTTTTCAATTTATAATCTACTCAGATATTTCTCAATAACTTGGATAAAGATCAACGAGTCTGAAAAATAATTAAATGTCGATAAAAGCTATTGAAACCCAAAGATAACAGTAAAACTGTATGAATTTGTGTAGGTTTGTAAACGAATTTTGTGCATGCTGTTTATAATGGAATGTGTCATATTGTGCAAAATGAGCTATATCCGATTCATTATGTTTGAAATATTATAATGTGTTTGAAATGCACAGTCATGAAAAAAAGATCACCTCTGTAATTTTTCTGCCAAAAGCCATCAGATAAAAAATTTGTCAGAGTCAATCGATTAGTAAAAACACTTGCTAATTAATGCTATATTTAAAATTTGATTACGTAGTTGTCTACTCATAGAAGTTACACCAAAAACGAAATTTTTTAATATTAACACATAATTTTTACATCATGTTTTGAATTCTTCAGTAATTTTGCAATCAGTTACGAAACAGGAAATCATTCAGTCAAGTAATTTAGGAATTATACAAATCTAAAGTTTTGAACTCCTAATGTTAATCTTATTTTAATTGTTGCAAATGAATCGCGATGTTCTAAGCATAACTCTAAAACTATTTAACAATATGAGATTTAAATTTTGATCCGCATCTTAAAATTCTGGAAATTGAGTTCCGATTAAAAATTCATAGCTTACAATTAAAACTTTTTATGAAAATGCAATATGCATTTATATTAGTGTCCTGGGGTAATAATGACAGGGAGGCAAATAAAGTCAAATGCCAGTATTACGTGTAAATATAAAGGAATACTGGCAGTGACACTTACGGGTTCTGCGCAGAAGAGCTTAGAGTCATCTGAATCACAAATAGCCAGTAAAAGTTAATTTGTTCCATTTACGGGCCTTATCGCTGGAAGAAGCACGTAAGAGTCAATGCTCGTTCAAAAATTTGCTATGTAAGTTCTGTAATTTGAAGATATTTATTAGGATTTACATTGTTTGTTACATAAATTTGTAATGTTTTTCATGTACTTTTAAATGTTTGGATGATTTTGGATGCTTTTGCGAGGTAGTTTTTACTTTATGACTCGATAATGACACCATCCACTGGTGTTATTACTCCGGATGATTCTTCTCAGGGCTAGAACTACATCAGAAGAGGGCTTATATTTTGTTTTATAAATCAACGAGCATTGTTGTCATTGTTTAAAACTAAAAAGAGTAAAGATAAATTTGTCGCCTTAAGTGCAGCTAATTTTTCCTGTTGGACGAATAAAATAGCAAATGATTATTAATGCATCCTCATATTGCATCTAATGGTAATTAAAGGAAATTTCTCAATTTCTAGGGCTTTAGAGTTTGCATCATACAATTTACATGTCATTATTATGTCTTATTTTATAGTTTTGTTTACATTGCGTTTAGTATCCACATAAATGCGTAATTACGCCAAATAACATTGATCAAGAAAACACGCTATTACATTAGTTGTTGACGTGTGCCCGATAGGGCAAAAAGGGTTGCTGGAGCTTCCATTTAGACTGCACCTAGAGGGTTGTAAGTCAGACTTCTGCAGAAGATGTTTGGAAAAGTTACCAGCAGATAAGAGCACCAAACAACGCTACCTCCTCAATTTCGATATGTTATTAAAAGGGAGGAAAGCGTTTCTCCAGAGGCCTATATCTATAGTGACTGCCAAGACGGAACACAGGCCTTCAGAACCACTATATTTAACTAGCGCGTACACTGCATATACTCGGTGCGTCTTTGGTGATGTCGAACATTGAACCCGATACCTTTCAGCTTGTAATTCGGCGCTATGATCACTAGGCTACCACGGCCTCGTTATTACATTTAATAAATATATATCTGTTAAAATATGCTTTCTTGGATACTTAGCCAATAAGCTGTTGTATGAAATTCTATATTTGTTTGGGAAAAAAATTTAAAACTAAGCCGTAAAAGTTTGTAGAAACTTAATGGGGCATTATTACCCCAGGACACAGATGAATTTCCTGATTTCGTGCCGGAGGATTATGGCAAACAGAGATGAAATGATAGGCAGTTTCTCCAAATAAATCAAGAGATAAAGCCATTAATACTTTATTGTTGCATAAATTCAGCAAGCTACTGCCCACCGCAACCGGATCTCAATAAATCCGACACTCATGCACAACAGAATGTTCAAACTTCGCATCTTGTTAACAAAAAAACAAAACTTTCTATTGAAATACCTCTGTTGGCAGGTTTGTTTTAGCAGTTGAATAATCAGACGAATTATGAACTCTAAGCCTTTGTCAATGCGTTTTAAGAAGCGGAAAAACGCGGAATATTACAGCCTAAGCGGCGAACACCAATGAGCGGGCGGAGACAGAGCGGATCCAATTACGTTATTGGCTAGAAAGTAGGGATGGGCATTATTTATCGTATTAGGATAAATAACAGTGTTACTACGCTGGAACCTAATATTGCATTAATATGTTACTGAAAAGTCCCTGTTAAATAAATAACACATGGTTCTTAATGACAGCATCTTCCTTCACTTGTTTTAATCAAGATTTCATTTTTTGTACCTCTAAAAAGAATAATATTCATTAAAAACGTCCTTAATCGTTTCTTTTGAGACGTTTGCCGAACAATGTTGAATTCAGACACTTTTCTCAAGAGGGATTTCTGTGCTTTGGAAGAGGAACATTATAGAGTTCCGGGAGGTAGGGGAGCATTGCTTTTTCTGACCATTGAAAACCCAAAATCTCGAATCTTCCGAGGAAACATCTCATTGCTCACCGGCACCCCCCTCCCCCGGACCATCCCCTGAATTCAACACTAGCACTCAGCATGACTACCTTTACCCCTAGTTATGACCTGCTCTGTTAGATATGTGATGCTAATTTTTCTGCAGTTCATCAATCACTATGACTAGTAGTGAATACATGCATGAATAGTAATAACTTACACCGTTAATTAAATACTTTTTCTGCTTGGTGCCTGATGATAGGTCTCCATCGTAACACACTTTCTCCTATTTTAATAGCACAAAATACTACAGCCCAGTATCTAGAGCACAAATCACAGAAATTTTTCGATCAGGAAAATATTTGAAAATTTATTAGAAAAACCTCATGCTTGAAGTGTTTTCCTCGATAAACAATATATTATAATCAATATATAAATATATTATATATAACACATAGATTAATGATTCAAAAATAATTAAATTCTGTTTAAAACATCCCAAAACATGTAGATCGATTAAAAGTCTGAAGTCTAAAATCATTGCTTTTCATGAATCATTTCTCTTTAGTAAAAATATGAAAGAAAAATGAAGGTGCCCGGACAGCCCCCCCCCCCTGCTTGCGCAGACCCATTCACAGTTATTTAAAAAATTTGCGTCCCCCCTTATTAAAACACCCTTAAAAACCCTTATTAAAAAAAATCTCACAATTATACACTCTAAGATAAAAACCTGTCTAAAACGGAATTTAAAACTGTTTTATGGCTACCGTTTTAGAAGGTTTTACTATATAAAATAAGATATTGTTTGTATCCAGCAAGTACAGCCCGGACAGCCCCCCCCCCTGCTTGCGCAGACCCATTCACAATTATTTAAAAAATTTGCGTCCCCCTCCTTATTAAAACCCCCTTAAAAACCCTTATTAAAAAAAATCTCACAATTATACAATCTAAGATAAAAAACTGTCTAAAACGGAATTTAAAACTGTTTTATAGGCTTCCGTTTTAGAAGGTTTTACTATATAAAATAAGATATTGTTTGTATCCAGCAAGTTCAGGTTAAAAATTCTGGGCACCCACCCGTTCAAAAGGCTGGTTACGCCTATGCAACCACAGAAGAAATAATTCCTTAATATTCGCTAATTCAATCTGTTAGATTTTTCACCAGTTTTTCAATTCAGTTCAGTTATGTAGTTCTTTTCTGTTAGATTTTCCACCCGTTTTTCGATAAATGTAGTTTTTTACATCACAAAAGAACATTATATCGCTTCGTAACTGTTGTTTATTTTCAAACGTTTTGTTACAAATTATTTGACAGCCTTGAAAAGTGCTGAGTAATACACATTATCTGAGGATAGTTTTGTTATCGTTAACGACTTTTGATTTAAAGTTTCGTTTCCTGTTTGGTTTTTATTCGCGGTGTTGAAGAAAGTGGATAAATAAAAAATGATTTCGTCTCTTTTTAGCTCACAGGCTATCATAGCCTGAGAGCTTATGTGCCCGTCCGTTCTGTATGTATGTGCGTATGTGCGTAACGCGATAACTCATGATAAAAATATCGGATCCACTTGAAATTTTGTATATAGGTATATCCTGATAAGGCGCTTCCCTGATTAGTTTTTGGAGTTCATTCGATATGTATAAGAGGGGGAACGGGGGGCTCATGCCCCCCGTTAGTTGATATAAATGGGATTTTCATGCAGAATTAAGTTTTCAAAATTTAGATTAGGATCATTCTGATGAGGCGATTCCGTGACTGTTATTAGGTGTTCATTGAATAAGTATAAATAGGGGGAACAGGGGTTCTAATCCCTCCCCCGTTAGTTGATATAAATGGGATTTTCATGCAGAATTAAGTTTTCGTTCAAAATTTAGATTAGGATCATTCTGATGAGGCGATTCCGTGGCTGTTATTAGGTGTTCATTGAATAAGTATAAATAGGGGGAACAGGGGTTCTAATGCCCCCCCCCCCCCCGTTAGTTGATATAAATGGGATTTTCATGCAGAATTAAGTTTTCGTTCAAAATTTAGATTAGGATCATTCTGATGAGGCGATTCCGTGACTGCTATTAGGTGTTCATTGAATAAGTATAAATAGGGGCAACAGGGGTTCTAATGCCTCCCCCCCTATTAATTTATATAAATAGGTTTTTCAAGCAGAATTTTCAGATTTCGTTCAAATCTCTGAATCGTTTTGGAAGTTTAATGGTTAAGTATAAAAGAAGGGGATAACTCCTTTTAAATTATATAAATGCTAAATGGGTTTTTATTAAGAATTATCTAATTTGCTCTGAATTTTGGATATAGATTTTTTATATGATAAAGCATGTCTTTGATAGTATAGGAGGTTCAATGATTAAGTATAAAAAAAGAGGAAAGGGGAGAGCTGTTTCCCCTTCTTAATTTTTTTTTCGAACGGAATTAACCCTTGAAAATATAAGGCTTTAATGTACAATTAGTATTTGTAGCCTGTGAGCTCAATGCCATCAGTTTAACTGGGCAGTATTCTTTATTTAGCTCACAGGCTATCATAGCCTGAGAGCTTATGTGGCCGTCCGTTCTGTATGTACGTTCGTACGTTCGTGCGTAACGCGATAACTCATGATAAAAATATCGGATCCACTTGAAATTTTGTATATAGGTATATCCTGATAAGGCGCTTCCCGGATTAGTTTTTGGAGTTCATTCGATATGTATAAGAGGGGGAACCGGGGGCTCATGCCCCTCCCCTTAATTGATATAAACGAGATTTTCATGCAGAATTAACAGTTTTCGTTCAAAATTTAGATGTAGGATCATTCTGATGAGGCGATTCCGTGACTGTTATTAGGTGTTCATTGAATAAGTATAAACAGGGGGAACGGGGGGCTCATGCCCCTCCCCTTAATTGATATAAACGGGATTTTCATGCAAAATTAACAGTTTTCGTTCAAAATTTAGATATAGGATCATTCTGATAAGGCGAGTCCGTGCCTGTTATTAGGTGTTCATTGAATAAGTATAAACAGGGGGAACAGGGGTTCTAAGTCCCCTCCCCTTAACTTGTATAAATGGATTTTTCAATCAGAATTGTCAGATTTCGTTCAAATCTCTGAATAGTTTTGGAAATTTAATGGTTAAGTATAAAAGAGGGGAATAACTCCTCTTAAATTATATAAATGCTAAATGGGTTTTTATTAAGAATTATCCGATTTGCTCTGAATTTTGGATATAGATGTTTTAATATGATAAAGCATGTACTTGATAGTTTAGGAGGTTCAATGATTAAGTATAAAAAAGGAGAAAGGGGAGAACTGTTTCCCCTTCTTAATTTTTTTTCGAACGGAATTAACGAAAATACAAGGCTGTAACGTACAATTAGTATGCGTAGCCTGTGAGCTCAATGCCTTCAGTTTAACTGGGCAATATTCTTTTTTATTATTAAATATCAGAAAGACTGAATTTGAGATTTGTGGATTTGATTTCTAAAGGGCTCTTCTGGGGAAGGGGGGGATTCACCCCCCAAACATACACTTTCAAATTTCTCTTATTTAGTTCTCTACCATTTTTAACATGACACCCCCCCCTTTCGGTGACTCACCTAATTTTGTTCATTTCTTCACTTCATTTCAATCTTTAAAAGGCTATAACTTTGCTTCTATGGCAGCTAAAGCGGAGAAAAAAATTCTAGCATAGCTAACTTTTACTCGCCATTCTTTTTGCTATTTCAATTTTCCGGTTTTTCCCTATAGGACCATGTTTTGGGAGGGGGGGGGGCGTTTCTCATTTTTTGATGTAATATGTCTATCGAAAGCTTATGCTTCATACATTACAAATCTAGCTTAAAAAATTTTCTCCCGTTATTCTGGGTCACGTTACGGACCAATAATTGGTTGAAATTTAAATTTCTCTCGAGGTTTTTTGCCAAATCGGTATCAGAAAAAAATTGTGCCAACGTGATGTGTGTATGACATCTGCGCCATATAAATATTTTCAGTCTTTTTTTATTGCAATTTTTTATGTAAAACAATATGCATTATTTTTCATGCACAATTGCGCATTAAATGAAAATTGTAATGCAATTTTTGTAGTAGTACTTTATAATAATGAATAAAAAAAAACACATTATTTAAAAGTATTTCCTGCACAATAAAATGTTTCCTGACGATTACAAAAAAATATGTCCTGACAATTAAAAAAAAAAACGTAATTGTCCAAGTTTTCACTTCTGTCGGCACTTCAAAAATGTCACTTTTTTTAGGGGGGGGGGGGTGAAAATTTTGTGGAAATAAGTCTTATTCTTTATTTATGTATGGATCCATATAAAAAAGTATGAGCTAATGAACTTTGGAACCATTTTAATACAACTCATATTCCAAATATTAAAATAATTGAGAAAAATTATTAAAAAATTATTTTCAATTTAATTATTTTTATACTAAGTAAATGCAATTAAATTTCTTATAAATTGAATCTGGAATGTTTAGATAAGATTTTAATATTTACAAAATATAAAATACAGTACAATATATTAGGTTTACAGCTTTCTGAAAGACATAAAAATAGTAGGATAAAATTTAGATGAGTTCAAAGTATTCGAATATTTTATTTTGCGCAACAATATTACCTTATTAATATGAAGTAAATGGTAGTTAATTTTTTGTAGCACCCTCTTTTGCTTTCATAATAGCGTACAATCGATCTTGCATACTGTACATATCTGCTATTAAGAAACTAGTAAAAAAAACTGAGTCTGGAAAAAATTTCATTCTCTACCATCTGTCCTATCTCATAAGTTTCTTTGTCCTATCAGTTAATATTTGATTTATGTTTTGCAGCCGCTCTAGTAGTGGCAGCACACGTTGACTTTCTGTACGAAAATTCAGTAATGCATTTCATCTCAGATTTTAAAACATCAACAGTGCTGATTGAGAAAACGCGGTATACGGAAAATGGATTTTTGAAAAATTCGTTTTCCTCTGCATGATAAAGAAAGTTTTCTTAATATGTTTTCTTGTACTTCCTAATTTTCCTGTTTTTCGTATTTCCTATAGGATACATTATTTTATATTCAAAAATATATATGCTTATAGATATTTTCTTAAATGTTGTTGCCCCACCAGTGACTGAGCAGGGGTGTAGAAAATGTTTCTACTCCCAATATTTCCCCCAATCCGCATGAAAATTTCCCCAAAATTTTACAGTATGTTATATGTAAATGCTGCATTACCATAGGTATAGAAAAATTATTCCTTGAATATTTCTCAACTTATTCGCGAGTATATATAGCAAAGGCGATTCTGAGTTAAAATAAAAAGAATCTAAATATTACAGCAAATTTTTGGAAAGGTTGCAGCAGAGTGAGGAAAAATGTGGGGGGGGGGGGGGGGAGGGAAATCCACTCCCAGCACTAACGACGTATTTTTTTCTTGGTTTTGTTGACAAAATTAGCAGTAGATTTACCTTTATTTGATTAAATTTAAGGTTTTGTGATAATTTGGCTAAAATTGTAGGAGTTTGTTATATTTTAACAAAATTTCAGGTTATTTTGCCCATTTTGACGAAAATTACGGTTGTTTCGCTATCTTTTGGTGAATCTCGCGTTCATTTCGCGATCTTTTGACGAAACTTGCGTTAATTTCCCCGTAAAATTGCGATTATTTTGCCCCTTTTGACAAAATTTGCGATTGTTTTTAATTCTTTTGATGAAATGTGTATTTATTTTGTGATGTTTTGACAAAATTAGAGTTAATTTCTTGTACTTTTGAGGGAACTCGTGGTTCTTTTGCAACCTTTTAACGAAATTTGCCGCTTATCGCAATCTTTTGACGAAGTTTGCAGTTATTTTGGGATATGTTGACGAAATTTGCGGTTTTATCGCGTGTTAGTGACAGGTGGTTATTTTGCGATCTTGTGATGAAATTAGTTTTTGCTGCAATACTTGAGTAAATTTCCCAGTATTTTCATGTCTGAATTTTCAGATTGATGACTTCGAAACCTAATGCTTTAAATTATCAGAAAATTCAGAACAGAATCACCCCTGACATACGGTACATATTATTTTGAGATCGATTTTGTGAAGGTCGCCATGCATACCTTTTTATTTTTAGGGAAATTGTTCTATCTCAAGAAACTATGGAATTCGTTGTTAAAATCGAAATCAAATGTACATGTTTCTGGAAAATTTCCCCGAGTGGTTAAAATTTCCCCCGATCCTAGATCGCCGGATCGGACATATTCTACACCCCTGTGGCTGAGAGATTCTTCCCTCAAAACTGGTAGACGGCAGGTGCTGGATTAGAACAAAACCCAATCGCGGTCGTCAGCCCAATCATTCGGAGTTTTCCGTGATTTTCTTCGAACTTTGGATTTCCTTGCGTAAATACGGGTTGGGTTCCCTTAGAAAGACCCCCCCCCCCACGGAGGGCACCCCTTAGGGCCCATATCCCATGTGTTGTCCGTTTGGGAGCATATTTAGTAATTGTTTATATATTGTTTATTGTATCCTGTTACAAAAATAACAGGATGTTGGAATCTGTTACCAGCACTACTGTGGAATGATGCAACCTGTTAACCAAAAATAACCATATTTCCCATCTCTACTAGAAAGACATCACGTTCAAACTGTTTTCAAGCCGCGACAGTCTGCCAAATTAAAGATGTACACCGACTAAAAGGTAGAAAGGAATTATGGGAAATCAGACGATATTTAATCAAATATTAAAAATAAAACTTCCGAAAGATTATTTTTCATTCTAAAAAGAAGGTATGAAATAATAAAATAGATTAATAGTTCTAAATAAAAGATTAACATTTTAATAATACAATTGAATTCCTTTAGGAAAATAAATAGTATATGAAGGAAAAGGGGAATTTAGATGATAATTAAAATTTAGAATATTACTGAAATATAAGTAAAAGTAAATTTTTATAAGAATTTGAAACAAAATCGAAACGGGAAAATGGAGAACTTTTTTTACTATTGCATATATATATAGGTTAGGGAAGTTGTTGACAGCAAACATGTTGAGAGACAAACAGGAAAACAGATTATGTTCCTATTCCATTGAAATATATATGAATTTATCTGAAAAATATAAAATTGAAAAGGAAAAATATCAAAATTTACGCATCCGTCTTGTATGTAAATATTATCCGAACAATATATTTTGATTTCTATAAATATTTAGTTTTCAAAATCGACTCGAAATAGAAATTTCAATAACAACAATAATAGTAAAAAAAGAAACCGAAGCTGTAGAAATCCCAAAGGATAAACAGAGTCAAGTTTGTCAGAAAATATTTTTTAGCATATTTTATAAAAAGTGTTGCATCTTTAAGGATTTTTGTGCAGAAATTTTGCATGAATTTTTATTTTTAACTCTGTTTCAAACATTTGAACATACTACGGATTAAAAAAGCACAAATGTAATTGATCTAATAAAAAATAAAAACAACGAATTACGTATTTTATAAAATAAACTAATTTATAAAGGGACAACTAACTTTAACGACAACTTTTTATTTATAAATTATTAATAACTTTATATTTATAAATTTATTTAAATAAAATTATTTACATAAATATATTTATGAATTATTAATAAATAATAATAAAATGTAAATTTCAAAAAACTTTTTAAGAAATTATGAAACATGAAGTCCATGACGCTTTGTCATTTCTTTAATTAAAAATATACCAAAGTATAATTAATCACCAGCGAAAGGTGGGTGTTAAAAAAAACTTGGTAATATTTTTTCCCATTTTTTTTTCAAACAATACATTACATTTTTCAATTTTCCTGATGTTCTAGCCCCCCCCCTTTTTTTTAATTTATAATCAATTTTATTTCTTGATTAAGAAAAAAAGATTCACTACTCTTGTGATTTTTATTACACTTTGTAGGTAAATAAATGATTGAAGTACTAACACTCATGTAAAGAGTATGTTAACCGAAATGAGGCATGTGTTAAAACCAGAGGAATTTAAATGAATTTTCAGCATAATATGGTGGATTTTTTTTCTAAAATGGTATTTTTCTTCTGAGGTACAGCATGAGCTAAATACAGGACTCAATCTGAAGCTTTACACAGAATGTTTTTTATTCCTGTTTCTTATTACTTCAACGTTCTTAAATTTTTTCTCTCATAAAATTTTATTTTAAAATATTCTTGAATTATTACGAGTAATTCAAAGGGAAAGGTGCACTAAAGGGACAAACTATATGTGTTTTTGATAAAATATTAAAGAAAATTATTTTTTTTAAAGAAGCAAAAAACATGGAAGGTTGTAAAAAAAGTGCCTACTTAATGTTTTATAAGGGTATTCTAGTTTTCGAATGAACTTTGTTCATTGTATCGTTATAGTCCATGAGCCGGCAACACAAAAACCTGATCTATCGAGCACAAGGAAAAAAAAAAATCTGTTTTAAATGGAATAGTAGTAATAGGGGATCTAATGATCCATGTCTGCCGAAAGTAAAGTGGTGCATAAGCCGAAAATTTATCTCTAGTGGTTTACACGTAGGTTTATCATTGTGTTTATTTTACAATTAAAAGTATAAAATGATTACAGGACAAACACAATGATAAACCAACGAGTAAACCTTTAGTGGTATTAATTTTTGACTTATGCACCACTTCAATTCCGGAAGACATGGATCATTAGATTCCCCTATTACTACTATTCCATAAAATAAAGGGGTTTTTTTGTGTTCGATACCTTAGGTTTTTGTGCTGTCGGCATTTAAAATATTATGTCTTGAATTTCGATATTTGTGAGTGAATGAGATTATACGATTTTTTAATGCGATTAAATGCAGCAAAATTGGAATGGGTAGTGCTTTTCTATTTTTTAGGATTTTACGTGAGATCACAAATAAGGAAATTTTTTCTGCATTAACCTTCAACCGCCAAAACTATAAAGTAGAAATATTCAATATTTTTTAAAAAGTCATTTACCATTGTTTACCATCGTTACCAAATATGTGTATTCGAATGTATGACAGTAATTTTCATTTATTATTCGAAAAAGTTTTATTTTTATCTAGAAGTTCCTTTAATGTTAGTTTTCGAAAAATAAATAAATAAATTTATAGAATATATCAGTTTAAAAGAGATTTTCGTAATTTTAGAACGATTTATCATGTATGCTTCACCTAAAATTCGAATAAGTTAATTATTATTACAAAAATATTTACTTGCATAAAAAATTAACATCTGCTCCCGTACATATTATTCTTGTGCGTGCATTTCGGGTTTATTAAAAAAATAAATAAAATGAAGCTAAATAAATCTTCTTTACTGCAACGATAGCAATTTTCCTACTTCATTACAAGAGTTCAATTTTATATTCTTTAAAAAATATAATAAGTGTTCCTGCTTCCCTTTTTCTTTACTTTCAAGTCTTATAACAAAACTGAATGCCATATATATTGTAACTAGATGTTAATTAGTGGAGCATATGTTTTTGCTTGAACCGTACAGTCTTTCTATCTCATTTATTTAAACGTTTAATTTAAAAACTGCATTTTGAAATGACTTATAGCTAACGTTTTATAATTAAGTAACAGAGCTAAAATTCTAAAATGTTTTAAGTTATTAAGTTAGTAACGATTTCATTTTCTATACTACCATTTGATTTCTTTTTGTAAAGTTTCCAAATCTTGCAATTTGAAAAATGTATTTTAAACATTTTTCTTCAAAGAGTATTAAATCCTATTTTACTTTTTAAAAACAATATTGCCAGAAATATTGAAGTAAAATGAATAAATTAAAAATATACATTTTTACTTTCATCTATATGTACTGTACAGTACATATTCTCTCAATCCATATTTTTGCCTGTATGTGATATACTTTTTTGGCTGATCAAATTCAAGAACTAATGCACATTTATCAAACTTTATGTTCAGTTAGACCTTGACATAACTTGCTGTGTATTAAATTTGTGTATATCGCACTGTTATGCTGTGTTTTTCACGAGTTCGATGACAGCTATTTCAGAAGAACTCTTCTACAAAACTTGACTAAAATTAATATTCAGCTAAACTTTGTCAAAAATTGCACTATTAAAAATATCTGTAAAAACACAGAAAAAAAAGCGAGACTCTCTGTAAATTTAGACTAGTTCTCGGTTAAATGCAATTAATTGAGTTCCCCAGTTGTCATTTTACAGACATTTCAATTCTGTGTAATTTCCTGTTGGGATTTTCGTGCCGCTACTTAAAAATATTAATATCTTTATTAAAAACTTGTAATTCAAAATGGACACTTTTAAAATTCTCTTGCAATTTTATTAAAAATATTAAAGAAAAAAATTCAGTTTAAAAAATGCTTTTCGAATAGTTAAAAAAAGGGAATAATCAGCTTCTCGGAGTTAGTGGGTTTTTTTTTTATCGACAATTATAAGTATCAATAGATTTTTTCCCGCTGAATCATAAAAGACATACTTTATACTCAACATCAACAGACTTTTTAGCTCAATCAATATTGTGTTCTCCTTCTGTCAAGACGTCTCGGATTCAAACTCCAGAACATCTAGGAGGAAATTGAGTAAACAAATAAATGATATAGCAAGTGAAATTTACTCGTAAAATTCAAATACTTTAAGGTAACTGAAAATTGAGTGATTCGCTAATTTTAAAAACTAAATTTAATAACTATCATTAAAAATAAATTTACAGAGTCTTGTGTATTTTTAACGATATTAATTTACAGAGAGTATTATAAATTTACAGAATAATTTTTACATTATTTCAGAGAATTTCGTTTTTTCTAATCATTGTGCTTTTACATAAGACTTAAGATAATGAATTGTAGATTCTTAGTAATTTCACATAAAATAAATTAACAGTGTAGTGCTGATTACATTTTAGTGTACATAGACCAAAAAGTAATGCTGCTGTGCTGTGTTTTTCACAATTTCTGAGGTATTTATAAATGCACCATCTAGAGACGCAATTTCATGAAGTTTAACATCTAAAATGGCCATGAAAAACAATTGTAATTCAATCTTGGCTTTTGTAACTCAAAATAGAGAGCTGCTGTGCTATGTATTTTGTGATGAATTTTATGGATGTATCACAGTTTTCATAGGATATAAATACAGCAAATTTTGTATTTGAATCAATATATTAATAAAATAAATTCCTGGCAATCTAGTTTTTTATTTGAATACTCAAAATGATTTTCCCTTTTGTTGTGTTTTTTGTTATTGACTGATTACAGTAGCTTCGTATATTAAATGAAAACAAGTGCATTATATTTAACTTTTATAACTGTTAATTTGTGAGTTATTTAAATTAATATATTAGACTAATATAAACAAAAGTTTTATTAAGTGGCCACAGAATTAATAAAATAACATTCTAAAGGCAATTAAAAATGTGATAAGAATAAGCAGCCCATCGCTGGTGGAAAAATTAAAATTTCTCTCGAAAACAACCACACAGACAATATAAAAGTTACGTTGTTTTGGCCTTAGCATATAATGAATGCTTTAAGTAATCACTTCACTTGCTAAAGTTTTGGATAGTTTCTATCATAATGTTCATAATGATTTTTTTAAATTAATTCTGATGAATTTCAACAAAGGCTCAATTATTCATTGCATTGCTAAAGAAATATTTTCCAGGGCTTTAAGAATAAGAAAGGTATATCTGATGAGATACTTTAAATATATCAAAATTTTAGGCATAATTTAACTTACGTATTAAAATTATCACTTTGATCTTTTCAATATCTTTTATCAATTGCAGGTATTTATTGCAGGTACTACGAATTATTTTCATTTGCTGGAAATGCATTGTTATAAGAATTATAGAACGCATTAGTTCTGAAAGCTTTTCCAGTTTGAATGTATATTTATTTAGCAGAACTGATAGATTGAATAAGAAATAAGGAAGATTTCACAACTCAAAGTATTTTTATTGGTGTCTGAATCAAGAATACGGAAGATTACACGACTCAAAGATTCTTTATTGTCATCTGAATCAGGAATAAGGAAGATTTCGCGACTCAAATATTCTTTATTGGTATCTGAATCAGGAATAAGAGAGATTTCAAGACTCAAAGATTCTTTATTCGCATCAAAGCAGTATTTCATTCACTTATTGAAAAAGGTTGCTCTGTGAACTGTATATGATATAAGTCTATTGTGAGTAGTGAATGTGTTTCATATTTCAGTTTACAGGTAAAGCATTTTAGTTTACTGTAGTTTATTGCGAGTTTTTGTAAGAAAAAAATTCTTGTGTATGTTTCGAGAAATTGCTCGTTTCTGTTGTAGTGCACCGGGGTAAAACAGCCGCATATAGTACTAGTATTAAAAAATGCTCTGACGAGCACCAAAAAAGGTTAATATGTTTTAAAGTATGAAAAAGTGTTTGACAAGAGCTTCTAATTGAGAATGTGAAAGAACAAGGGGTCACTTCTTGGCTGCAATTCACTGTCACTGCCGAATTTGAAAAAATCATATTTGCGCTTTTTCCATATAAAAGAAATCTGCGTAAAACTTTCAATCGTGCTTTACATGTTAACTGCATTGTTGACTCTGCATCAACTGCACTACAAATCAGTTTTCTGTGCTGTTTTACACTGCGACAGTTTATGGTGGGACTACGTGAATGTGATACGCTACAGGTAGTGTTGAATGCAGGAGGTGGGCCGGGAGGGGGGGGGACATTCCCTCCCGAAGGTATCAAATGCCCCCCCCCCCCCTGCCAATAAAATTTGAGATTTTGTGTTTTTAATGGTAAAAAAGTATGATCCCCTTAGAACTCTATTCTATTAGAGCCACAGAAGACCCTCCCGGAGAAAAGTGTCTGAATTCAACAGTGGCTGCGGGAACTATGGTTTTTGGCCCTATTTTGCTTTACATTCATGTTTAATCACGTGGTGTCTTTTCTAATTATGCCTTTACACTGCACAATTTTATCGTAACAGTGGCTGATTTCTTTTATATGGAAAAAGCGCAAATATGATTTTTTCAAATTTGGCAGTGACAGTGAATTGCAGCAAAGAAGGGACCCCTTGTTCTTTCACATTCTCAATTAGAAGCTCTTGTCAAACACTTTTTCATACTTTAAAACATATTAACCTTTTTTGGTGCTCGTCAGAGCATTTTTTAATACTAGTCATTTAAATTTTTTGATAATTATATATTGAATATAAGAAAACCTCAGTTGCTTTTAAATATTCCCAGTACTTTTTCTTATTTCGCTCAATATTGAACTATTTAATCAATGGACAAAAAAAAAAAAAAAAAAAAAAAAAAAAAAAATGAAAAAACAAAATTAATTTTAATTTATTCGTACAGAAATTGACAGATTCAATTAATTTTAGATAATGCATATTTTGTAGAAAAATAGTGCGAATAGAAATTTTTATTCTTTTCGCATATTATTCGTGGCATTCTTATCTACTTGTTTTAAAAATCAGATGTTATAAATATGAAATATTTCCGCTATTAGCACGATTTTTTGTGATCATGGCACTCAAAGTTCGCTAAATATAATTTTGTAGTTAATGCACATAAAAACGAATTTTCCCATTTAAATTAAAAAAAAAATAAGTGAAATATTTTTATTTCTCCTTCCTGATATCTATTGGAATAGCTTATTCCAATTATTAAATGATATTCTAAGACATTTTCAGGAAAATTATTGGTTAAATTATCTTCCTTGGAGAAAGTCGCTCGAAATACAGCCTTAATAGATTTGCGCCAAACCAAGGATGAAAATATACTGAAAATTCATTTCTAGTATTATTTGTAAAATTGACATTGAAATCACCAGCTGTAATTAAATTTTTATATAATATACAGTGGAACCTCAGTTCACGATCATAATCCATTCTTGTATCTGACTTTCTATTTGTGATATAAATTTTTTAGGCGCGCTATCCAAGAACTAATGCATAGGATTAAAAAAAATTATATTCAGGTAATCCCTGATATAAATTGATGCTGTTTACTGTTTACATTTTGATTTAAAACGTTCAACAGATGGCTTAACCGTGTTGCATTTTTCATTATTTTCGCAATAGTTCTATCTCGAGAATTAACGCACGGATTTTCATCAAACTTCAAATTCAGTTAATCTTTATATGAAATGGCTTTGTTTACGTTTCGGTTTCAATAACCAAACACATGGCGCTGCTATGTTGAATTGTTCCGATTACCACAATATCTCTATCGCAGGAATTAATGCACAAATTTTCATCAAACTTGAGATTTAGGCACACTTTGATTTACATTATTGCTCATTGTGTGTTTTGGGTAAATCTCCCAACAAGTGTCGCATATGCTGTATTTTTCCCGATATCCGCAACAGTCCTATTTCAAATTTCAAAAACTAATGTTCGGAATTTCATGCCTTTAGAATCTTCACGGTGAGCATATGATTGTCATTTGATTTTGGCACTGTAATAATGAATTTTGACTCATTAAATGCATGAGATAGAAAATAGTTTTGGGGTTGCCACATCCGACTAGTTTTTTATAATCGGAGTAATCGACGGTTCATCTACACTGTATTGTTTAGCTATTTTGATTACACTATCATCGTTCTTAAATTTTGTCACTACTTCTTTTCATAATTGATCAGTAATTCGCTTAAGCTTCTTACTACTGCTATATCACTAAACGCTTTTCCATTCTTAGAAGTCATAATAAAGGCTAAAAATTTCGCAAAACTGATTAAAATTAAAACAATAAGTTAGTTTTTTTTCTATTCTGAAGGTCACAAAGCACTCTGATACGCGCACTTTACTTCAAACTTGACTTATAACAAGAGTTATGTGAGGGTTGCCAACTGAACTATTCGACAGCTTTGGTCGCGAATCGAGTTATACTACGCCGAAAGAGTAAAATTTTGATCATTGAAGTTGGTCATAAACCGAACTTGTCAAAAACAGAGGCGGCCGTAAACCAAGGTTTCACTGTTTTTTGACCGATAAGTTTGCAAATATGGCATTTTTTATATATTCAGTGGCGATGATCATTATGCAACTTGGTGATTTAGCCGATTAAATTTGCAATTTTAAAATAGCGTTTGTTAATAACGGAAAATTAAGAATTTCTATTAGAAAAATTAGGATAATTACTATAATTTTTATGCACAGTTTTAAGTAAACTCTGATTTTTTTCCATAATTTTAAATTTAGTACATTTGGAAATGGAAGAGAGAGAAAAAGTATATCTTTGCAATGCTTTTTCGACAATATCTCAAACAAAAATACTTTTAAATGCCAATAATTGCTGATCGTAAATGTTACATTCACTTCACACCATCACAAAAGTTTTTTGCATCAGCATGTTTTTTTTCATTTGATGCTTTCTTAGCACAGATGCCATAAATGCACGACATTGTGCGATATTCTTCTGACCCCAATTTCGCAAAAGCTTAGTTTTCAAACTTCAATTACATGTATATATATTAAGGTACTACTTAGTTATCCCGTCGACCAATTTCGCCAAACTATACAAATTGCCAAACTCATTGCGAAATTATACATATAGACATAATTTTCATTTTAAATAACACAAAAAAATAATTTGGAGAATCTTAATAAAAAATACAAATAAAAAGTCAAAATAAAAATCCCTTAATGGCGTTTTAAACACGTGCATCGCAGTGGCGGATCCAAGGGGGGGGGGGTCATGCGGGTCATGACCCCCCCCCTGGAGCTCTTCAAAGAGGGATGTACAGTGTAAGTAAAAAGTGCTAAAACAGGAATACAAAATAACGTCTAATCGAAAAAATTTGCGCATTTTTCGAAACTGATCGATAAAATTCGCGAATTTTCCGCGCCTGACTGACATAAATCACAATTTTTCCGCACCCGATGGGTGAAATTCGCGATTTTTGCGAAGCCGATCCACGAAATTCACAATTTTTCCTTGCCTAATCGACGAAATTCACGGTTTTTTGGGGTGTGATCGACAAAATTTGAGATTTTTCCACGAATGGTTTACGAAATTTGCGGTTTTTCTTCACTTGACTGAGAAATTTCATGACTTTTCCGTGCCCAATCCCCGAAATAAGTACATTTTCCCGTTCTTGTTCGAAGAAATACGACTTTTTCAACACACGAATTATGAAATACGCGTTTCCTTAATTGACAGACGAAATCTCGATTTTTTTTTCCCGCCGTAAATTGATGAAATCCGTGATTTTTTTCTCGCGATAAACTGTTGAAACTCACGATTGTTCTGCAGCCGCTCAAAGATTTTTTTAGTTTTTCCCCACATCGTCGACAAAATTTGCGGTTTTTCCGCGCCCTATCAACAAAATTAGCGATTTTTCGTTCCGAATTGACAAAATTAGCAATTTTTTCGTTCCGAATCGACAAAATTCGCGAGTTTTTTGTACTCGAATGCTCGAATTCGTGCTTTTTACGAAGCCGATCGATCATATTCGCGATAATTTCTTTCCCGATCGATGGAATTGTCAATTTTTGTTCGCCATATCCACGTAATTCGCGATTTTTTTCATTCCCGATCGACTGCATTTGCGCTTTTTACGAAACTGATCGACCAAAATTGGGACTTTTTCGTTCCTGATCGACAAAATTCGCAATTTTCCGTGCCCTACCAAAAGCGATTTTTTTCGTTCCCGATCGACTAAATTCGCGCTTTTTACGAAAGCGATCGACCATATTCGGGATTTTTCCGTGCCCGAGATTCGCGCCTTTTTCCGTTCTTGTCCATGAAATACGCATTTTTCCGCACCGAACAGTAAAATTCGCGATCCTTAACTGGCTGATGAAATCTGCATTTTTTTCCCCACCGTAAATTGATGAAATCTGTGGTATTTTCTTGCGATAAACTGATAAAACGCATTGTTCTGTCGCTATTGTTCTGTAGCCGCTCAAAAAAAATTTCGATTTTTCTGCGCATCATCGACGAAATTAATGATTTTTCCGGTTCCGAATCGACAAAATTTGCGAGTTTTTCGTATCCAATTGCCCGAATCGCTCTTTTTACGAAGACAATCGACTACATTCGAGATAATTTCTTTCCCGATTCATGAAATTGGCAATTTTTGCGTTCCATATCAACTCGAAATTCGCGATTTTTCCGTTCCCGATCGTAAAAATTCGCGCTTTTTACGAAGTGATCGACAAAATTGGGTTTTTCTGTTCCATATTAACGAAATTTGCGATTTTTTCGTTCCAGATCGACAAAATTCGCGATTTTTTGTGCTCGATTGACAAAATTTGCGATTTTTCTTAGACATACAGACAAAATTCGAGATTTTTCGTAAGCCGATAGAAAAAACTCGCGGTTTTCCAATGTCCAGTTGTCAATATTTTCGATTTTTCCGGGCCCGGTCAACGAAATTCGCGTTTTCTTCACGCGATAAACAGACAAAACAGGCGACTTTTCCGCAACCTATGAACAAAATTTACAATTTTTTTAAATATTATAAAAAAAATTAAGATTTTTTTTCCCTTGCTTAATAAACTATATATGAGATTTTTCGCGTCCGATTGACAAAATTCGTGATTTTTCCGTGCCTAATCGACAAAATTCGCGATTATTTTCATGCCCGATCGACGAAATTTTCTACTTTTTATCGTAATTCCGTTTTCACAAGTTTAACTGTATTTTAAAATTGTTTCATGAAATTATCTGCCAAAAGTAGTGACTCCCCCCCCCCCTGGAGTTTGGACTGGATCCGCCTTTGGTGCATCGTATTTAATGTCATTGGATGCGACATTCACGATCATCCATTATTGGCATATAATATTATAGTTTGGCGATGGTTTTTTGGTCGACGGGATAACCAAGTAGTACCTCTATTAACTATTTTCTATTATTTTCAAAAGAAAATAATAATAACTAAAAGCCGGTGATAATTGATTACCCTTTGAACAAAAAATTATCGCCAAATTATAAAATTAAATGCCAATAACGGATTATCATAAATGTTACATTCAGTTTACATTAAATAGGTTACCCATGTTTGTTATGCCATAATGTGATTTTGAATTCAACTTTTTATTTGTACTTTTATTGATGTTTTACTAATTTATTTCTTCTTTCGTTAGATAAAATAAAAATTATGCCAACATGAATTACATGGTGAATAAATTGATGATTTGTACAATTTGGCGAAATTGGTCGACGGGATAATCAAGTAGTATTGAAAAGTTTAATTAATAACAACAGAATGAAATGATTTATAAAATTTAACAAAATTAAATAAAGGTAAATAAATATATATTTTTAATAAACATTAGCCCGGTTATCATATCAAACAAAATAACAAAATTTTCGTGCCAATTAGGTACCCTAATGCGTATTTGACATCACATCCCTATTTAAAATCAATTGAATGCTATTTAAGATAGGGATAGAATGTGAAGTTTTTGTTTTACTCTATATCTTTTCCTTATGTAAATTAGGACGTTATATGATCATAATTAAAAACTCTTACATTTAGTTCCTGAAAAGAAATTTTGGTTTTCCCAGATACTTTTTTTCCGATATACTTGTTTTTTTCCCATTTTTTTCTACTACTAAAATTTAAAATGTAGGACACTCGAGAAAATCATCCCATGGTCATATAAAATGCATGTTATTTGAAAAATTAACCATGGATTCAAACAAAAAATAAATAAATAAATAAATAAATAAATAAATAAAATAACACTGCGTTCACAACTTTATTATTTAAAGAACTGAAACTAAAAGCTTCGCAATAAAAACAAATAACCATGTTTTTCACGTGATTTGTTTAATTTGAATGAATTATGATACATACATGACAATTTTTATACATAATTTGGTGGCAATGAATTAAAAAAAATTACAATCGCAACAGCAAAAGACTATATTCAACTTGAGGTTTAGCCGATCCAGTGGCGTGGTCGGTACCGTCAGCGCCTTCCACACCGCTGGACCCTGGTTCGAATCCAGCTAGCGGCATGGATGTCTGTGTTTTCCCTGTGATGTGTATTAATGTATGTACTGTATTTCCTGTTATAATAAAGTGTTCTGTATTAGTTTCTGTGTATTATGGATCATTCGAGGTAACAGCCACTGTAGCTACAGACCTCAAAGCATTGTTCATTCATTCAACTTGAGGTTTAAGACATAAATTCGATTTTCTCAGAAACCATCAGACATACAAAGATGAAAAAAAAATTGTTCTAAGTTTTATCAAGACGATAAAAATAAACCAAAAATGAAGTTAATCCATCCATAATAACGTTAGCTATTGCTTGTTGAATTTTTCGTCTTCATTTTTTCGCTAAAAGTTAAATAAAAAACTACAGTAAACTGCGATATATTTTTTAATGCTATCATTTTATTCGTCTCGTCGAGTTCTATCTTTTGAAAACAAAATCATTGTCGTACGTCCACTGGTTCGCCAGAAATTTCAAAAAGACGTTCGCATTTTCTATTTCTTAAACATATTATACCAAACGGTACCGCGTTTGCTATGATTCATTAAATGTGAAATAGTTTAATATGATTAAAACACGCCCCAAACAATGTTTCCCCGTATAGCATTATGTAATGGAATACTTTTGTGTGGCCCTGTAATTTAATAATAAATATTCTTTGCATCACAGATTTTACAGAATGTATATTTCAGTATATACAGGGTGTATCTAAACTACTGGGCAAAACTTTAAGGGGTAATAGTACACATCAAGACAAATAATATTAAATGGAAAAGTAAGGGTCCCAAACGTCTTCAGAAGAGGATAGGCACCATCAAAGTGTAGGGTCCAAAATTTGAAATGATTATAAAAAACGGAAAAATTGGTCGATTCGTTTGCGGTTTTCACGAAAAATATATTTTATGCCAGTATTGTCTTGAAAAAAAATTATGAAAATAAATTTCAAAAAATGCCGATAGAGGGCGCTTTAGACTTTGGAGTAACGAACAACTATTTTTTACTATTATTTTTTGCATTTCATTAGAATTTTTTAGAAGTTTAGACATAAACTTAAATTTTGAGCTCAAAATCTGTGGTTAAGTAGCGCAAACGGAACTGTGTTCAATGGGAGTGGGTAGGTTCAAATTTCAAATTATTATAAAAAACAGAATAATTGGTCAATTGATTTGCGGTTTTCACTAAAACTATTCTTTATGTAAGTATTGTCTTGAAAATAAATTATAAACATAAATTTCAAAAAATGTCAATTGAGGGCGCTTTAGACTTTGGAGTAACGTACAACTATTTTTTACCTTTATTTTTTGCATCTCATTAAATTTTTTTAAAACTTAGACATAAACTTAAATTTTGAGCTGAAAATCTGAATCGTTGAGAGTGGTTAAGTAGCGCTAACTGAACTGTGTTCAATGGGGGTGGGAAGGTTCAAATTTCAAATGATTATACAAAACGGAAAAATTGGTCGATTCGTTTGCGGATTTCTCCAAAATCATTCTTTATGTCAGTATTTCCTTGAAAATAAATTTTAAAGTTAAATTAAAAAAAAAATTCCGTTAGAGGGCGCATTAAACTTGAGCAACCAACAACAATTTTTAACTGCTATTTTTTGTATCTAATTAAATGCTTGCAAAAGCTTAGACTTAAATTTTGAGCTCAAATTCTGAATCGTTGGGAGGGGTTAAGAAGCGCAAACCGAACTGTGTTCAGGAGTTGAAATATTACCTTGCCCACTTTAAGAATTACCAATTTTTCGCTACTTATTTACTCACAACGATTTAGATTTTGAGCTCAAACTTTAAGTCTAATCTTTTAAAACATTTATTTAGATAAACAAAATAACGGTTAAAAATTGTTGTTGGTTACTCTAAAGTTTAAGGCGCCCTCTAACGAAATTTTTTGAAATTTATCTTTAAAATTTGTTTTCAAAGAAATACTGACATAAAGAATGGTTTTAGAGAAAACCGCAAACGAATAGACTAATTTTTCCGTTTTTTATAATCATTTGAATTATGAAATTCCACACTTCCATTGAACACAGTTCAGTTTGCGCTACTTAACCACTCTGAACGACTCAGATTTTCATCTTAAAATTTAAGTTTATGTCTAAGCTTCTAAAAAAATTTAATGAGATGCAAAAAATAACGGTAAAAAATAGTTGTACGTTACTTCAAAGTCTAAAGCGCCCTCTATTGTCATTTTTTGAAATTTATCTGTATAATTTATTTTCAAGACAATACTGACATAAGGAATAATTTTAGTGTAAACCGCAAATCAATTGACCAATTTTTCTGTTTTTTATAATCATTTGGAATTTGAACGAACCCACTCCCACTGAACACAGTTCCGTTTGCGCTACTTAACCACAGATTTTGAGCTCAAAATTTAAGTTTATGTCTAAACTTCTAAAAAAATTTAATGATATGCAAAAAATAACGGTAAAAAATAGTTGTTCGTTGATCCAAAGTCTAAAGCGCCCTCTGTCGACATTTTTTGAAATTTATCTTTATAATTTATTTTCAAGACAATACTGACATAAAGAATAGTTTTCGTGAAAACCGCAAACGAATCGACCAACTTTTCCGTTTTTTATAATCATTTCAAATTTTGGACCCTAAACTTTGATGGCGCCTATCTCCTTCGGAAGACGTTTGAGACCCTTAGTTTCCCGTTTAATATTATTTATCTTGATCTGTACTATCCCCCCTTAAAGTTTTGCCCAGTAGTTTAGATACACCCTGTATATATACTTCATAGGTTCATGTCAATTCTATTATATTCGAAAGAGTTTAACAGCATTAAAATGTACTTGAAACTATTTTTGCCTATTAACCGTCATGTAATGGAATACTTTTGATTGTCCCTGTAATTGATCTATGTATCCGATTTTCATAAAATTTGAAATGACACGACAAAATTATCTAAAAATTATATGTTTGAAATTTCAAACGATTAAAATTTATTTGAAACTGTTTTCCCCATTGACCGTAATGTAACAGAATACTTTTGATTGTCCCTGTAATTGATCTATGCATCCGATTTTCATAAACTTTCAAATGACTCGACAAAATTATGCAATAAATATATTTTTTAAATTTCAAAAGATTCGGTTTGGTAGTTTTTACGTTGTTATATGCGGACAGACAGACGGACGGACAGACAGACAGACGGGCAGACGGACGTCCTGAACGACAACTGTAGGTGCTCGTATTTACATAATTACAAACGCAAATAAAAACGAATAATTAGTAGAATATTAATAAAACATACAAATAAAAAGTCGAAATAAAAATTCCTTAATGGCGTTTTAAACAGGTGCATCGTATTTAATGTCATTGGATGCGATATTCACAATCATGCATTATCGGCATTTAATCTTATAGTTTGGCGATGTTTTTTTGGTGGACGGGATAACCAAGTAGTACATATATCAACTATTTTCTATTATTTTAAAAAGTAAATAATCTATATATATAAAAGAAAGTCTGGATTTCGTATTAATCACAGCAGAAAAAAAAATCTGCCGACCCTACAATCTTGAAAATTGGGGTAAAAATACCTCTGATAACATCGAGTGCCGCTAAGAAGGGATATTCGAAAATTTCACCCCTAAGGGGGTTAAAAAAAGGAACGAACTTTAAAAAAATTCCTTAAAAATCGGCTTTTGTAGTTATTTTTTAACTGATAACATATTTTAGTGTATTTTTTCATGCTGAATCGAATGGTATCAAGCAAATTCTTTTAAGTTCAGTAGTTCGTGAGATATTTCACATTTTCCTGATTTGGCGGTGCCTTCGGGGCAAAAACCTGAAATTTTCTAGCCTTATCTATATATATAAAAGAAAGTCTGGATTTCGTATTAATCACAGCACAAAAAACACTGCCGAACCTACAATCTTGAAAATTGGGGTAAAAATACTTCTGATAATATCGAGTGCCTCTAAAAAGAGATTTTCGAAAATTCCACCCCTAAGGGAAGTAAAAAAAGAACGAACTTTAAAATTCCTTAAAAATCGGCTTTTGTAGTTATATTTCAACTGATAACATATTTTATTATATTTTTTCAAGCTAAATCGAATGGCACTAAGCAAATTCTTTTAAATCCAGTAGTTCGTGAGATGCTTTACATTTTCCTAATTTGGCGATGTCTTCGGCACAAAAACCTGAAATTTTCAATCCTTATCTAAATGTATAAAAGAAAGTCTGGATTTCGTATTAATCACAGCACAAAAAAAATACACCAAACCAAACATCTTGAAAATTGGGGAAAAATACTTCTAACATCGAGTGCCGCTAAGAAGAGATTTTCGAAAATTCCACCCTTAAGAGGGGTAAAAAAAGAACCAACTTTTAAAAAATTCCTTAAAAATCGGCTTTTGTAGTCACTGATAACATTTTTAAGTGTATTTTTTCATGCAGAATCGAATGATACTAAGCAAATCCCGTAATTCGTGAGATACTTCACATTTTTCTAATTTGGCGATGACTGATTTTTTACCGATTACAGACAGTCTAAAATATGATATAAAACTGAAAATTAATATGATTTAAATGTTTCGTTGATTAAAAGTTTATTTAGAAAAACTGACCAGCGTAGCGGGCGAAGACTGCTAGTAATGAATAAAAGCGGGTACTAATTGACATCCTGTCGACCAAAAAATTATCGCCAGATTATAAAATTAAATGCCAATAACGGATTATCATAAATGTTGCATTCAGTTTACATTAAATAGGTTACCAAAGTGTGTTATGTCATAATGTGATTTTGAATTCGACTTTTTATTTGTACTTTTATTGATGTTTTACTAATTTATTTCTTCTTTCGTTAATTAAAATAAAAATTATGCCAATATGCTTAACTTGGTGATTAAATGGATGATTTGTACAATTTGGTGAAATTGGTCGACGTGATAATCAAGTAGTACTGAAAAGTTTAAGTAATAACTATAGAATGAAATAATTTATAAAATTTAACAAAATTAAATAAAGGTACATTAAAAGTTATTTTTTAATAAACAACAATAGCCCGGCTATCATATCAGTTAGGTACCCTGATGCGTATTTGACATCACATCGTTATTTAAAATCAATTGAATGGTATTTAAGCTATGGACAGAATGTGAAGTTTTTGATTTATTAATTTAAAAAGCTTACATTTAGTTCCTGAATAGAAATTTTGGTTCTCCGTGGTAGTTTTTTCCGATGTGTTTGTGTTTTTCCCATTTTCTTTCCTGCTAATAAAATTCAAAATGTTAGGGTACTAGAGAAAATCATCCCATTGTCATGTAAAATGCATGCTATTTGAAAAAATAATCATGGAGTCGAACAAAAAAAAAAAAAAAAAAAAAAAAAGACAGTGCGTTTACAACTTTATTATTTAAAGAACTGAAATTGAAAGCTTCGCAATAAAAACAAATAACCATGTTTTTCACGTGATTTGTTTAATTTCAATGAATTATGATACATACATTACAATTTTTATATTAAATTTAGTGGCAATGAATAAAAAAAACTACAATCGCAACAGCAAAAAGTAATATTCAACTGGACAAGACAACTTTAAGACAAAAATTCGATTTTCTCAGGTACCGTCAAAAATACAAAGATGAAAAAAAAAACTGTTCTAAGTTTTATCAAGACGATAAAAATAAGCCAAAAACGAAGTTAATCCATCCATAAAATCGCTAGCTATCGCTTGTTGAACTTTTCGTCTTAATTTTTTCGTTAAAAGTTAAATAAAAAACTACAGTAAACTACAATAATTTTTTTAATGCTATCATTTTATTCGTCTCGTCGAGTTCTATCGTTTAAAAAAAAATCACTGTCGTACGTCAACTGGTTCGCCAGAAATTTCAAAAAGACGTTCGCACTTTCTATTTCTTAAATATATTATACCAAACGCTACCGCGTTTGCTATGATAATTGAATAATATAATTTGTTCAAATCTTGACTATTTTTATAAAAGTATATTTACAAAGTCTTGGGTATTTTTATATAGAGAGTCTACAGTAAATTTACAAAATAGTTTTTTTTTTTTTTTTTTTTTTTGGGACAGAATTTCAATTTTTAATTGTTTGAAAATTTATTTAATGATTCAAGATAAATTATTTGATTTACGATAGCTAATTATGAATAAATTTTCCATTATTTCATTGAAAAATTAAAAGTGTTTGGCAAAAATATATTAAGCATGAAGTAGTGATCTGTTCACTGAAATATAGTGAACGCGGAGTACAGAACGTGTACACTGTAAAAAAATCTATAAAGTTACTAAAAATATTTTAGGAAACTGAAATTCCTAGACTATGCAACGGCAACAACAAAAATTCATGTGACAGGTACACGTTTTCACTGTAAATAAAAAAATCTGTAAGATTACTAAGAATTTTTTAGGAAACTGAGATGCCTAGAATTTTTTATGTAACTGCAACTTGGGCTACAGACAGTGTTCTCGCTGACATTTGACCAACGTTAGTAATTTGGCTAATTAAAAATAAAAAACATTCGACAAATGAAAAAAGCAAAATAAATTCGCCGTGTAACACTAAAAAAATTATCTTTAATTCTTTAATGTATCCCTTTTTTTTCAATATGTTCTGAAATAATCTATGTTTTTATAACTGCGACAACGATTTTTAGTAATCTAATTTCAATTATACGCTACGAATATTAAAAACGTATATGTATGCATATGTATTAAAACGCAAAAGAAAAGAAATAAAAAGCAAAAATTGAACACTAGCAATTTGGCGAATCTAATCGCTGTTTACTCGCCAAATGAAAAATTTAGTCACGATTTGGCGCAATGGCGAGCGACATCGAGAACTCTGGTTATAGATAAATTTTATTAAGATTCTTCAATTTTAGTAAATACTTTTGTAAAGCTAAAAATTTCTGTATTTTCAATTAAAAATTTTAAACTTTTCACCTTACGCATTTTAGGTCTATTGTTAATACCTACTTTTTTATTACCTTCATAATCTTTTTTTATCCATCCTCTTAATTTAACTACATTAAAACATTAAAAAAATGTCTATACATTAGGTAATTAAAACTTTGCGAAAGCATCATAACGGTTAATTATAAAAGCTCGTCAATGACAAAAGACCTGCGTTCTTTGGGTCGAAATGTTCGTGAAGATTTTTATAATTACTTTTTATGGTTTTCTACTAATAAAGTTTAAATTACTATGCATGGTACTTAGTTTAGTTTATAGAACATAATAAAGTATTATCTTTTATTAATCACCTTATATTAAAATTTATTTTTTTAAGTCTAATTCTAAATATTAAATTTGACTGTGATAGAAAGCTATTCAGAAAATATAATACATTAAAAATTCAGAAATTAAAATGCTATTTAACGAATTCCAGAACGTGACGCTAAAAAAATTGACATCAGAAATACTTATTTGATAATTTTCAATATATTTAATTTTGAATTATACAACATGAAATTTTATAAAATGTTAATTAAAAAAATTAAATATTTTTTTTTGTTGATATTGGGAAATTGTTCTTTACAGAAATGAAAAAAAAAAATCTACGAAAACGATTGAAATATTTTCTCACAAAATTAGAGATATTGTAAAATATAAATAAATAAATAAATAAAAAATAAAATAAAACCCGATTATTTCCATGGGCGCATCATTTGTTTTTAAAACCAACAAACAAAGAAAAATACTTTAACAAAAATTTGTGAAATGTTATACTATTTTATTTTGTTTTGAAAAAAAAATCGTATTTTAGTTAAAATGTTGTAAAGAAACCTTACAAAATATTCCTTGTTTATTTTCTCTGTATCAACTAGTAGTTTTCAGCAATGTCAGGTTTCAGTAAAATTTTAGAGGAGTTATCGATCTTTTGTGTATCCGACGGCATTTTAAGATGTCACAATTTTACGCTATGATAAATAGAGGTTAGCGATAAATTTTATAATAACAGTTCAGATTCATGTAGTAATTTATTTTCGGTGAAGTATATCGTTCTTAAATGAATTTTACTCTCAGAAATGAAGTAAAGATATTGTGTAAATACAGGTGAGACAGTTCAATAATTCCATTTAAATAATATTTTGATTAAAGTAACCATGGAAATGTAGGGTATGCAGAAATACTGATATTTTTATGCCATTCTTATTTTTATAACCATTGCGTTAAAAAATACAGATTGTGCTTAAATGCCTTGACATACATTCGTGTTCAAAATAAAGGAATTTTCAGATTTGTCCGATTATCTCTAGAACTTCTGAACATTAGTGTTGTAAAAATAACAACAAAATGAATACCTGTATGATATAGTTAATTTCTAGCTCGCGATCCGTTAAAAAGATTTCGTTACACGTTACTGTTCAGAAATTCGGGTATTCACAAGCCATCAAACGTATTACAAAACTGTACACATCATACAGATGAGTCTTTGGAAGAATTTGCATTTGTTATGTGCTGCCATCTGTACGTAAAACATACATTTAATAAAGTTTCCAAGTTTTATTAAAAAAATGCAAAATGCAAAATAATAATAATAATAATAATAATTAAAATGCAATGGATAATTGTACACAGGGCTGTAATTAGAAGTTAATAATTGGGGGGAAGGGCTCAAGAAAATGTAGGGTGGGGCTCGTATTTTAGCTGTCTCTTTTACTTTTTGTTAAATCCGCAAGCTCTTTGAAACTATCATATGATCAATGGCGGATTTAACGGTGAGGTCATGGATGTTATAACGCCCCTTACCCCCGAGCGGAACTGCAGAAATATTCTAAAAAATACCTTAAAAATTAAATATACCTTAAATCTTACCCCACCTCTCCCCCCTCCCACGCACATACACACACATAGGTTACTTCTGACACATTTGTGAAAGCATTTTAAATATCGAGAAATTTGCAAATGTACATTTTCGAAAACTATGTGATTAAAAGGTGTTTTCATTTTTAAATAAAAGCAAATTTCTAAAAAAATTAAAAAAATTCCATGAAATTCGGCATTTTAAACTAAATTTCCGGATGCACTCTGCTAATTGCTCCCTCATGACGCCATTTCTGTGGCTGTCAAATCCTAAAAGTTATCGTAAAATGCTAACTTAACAATATTTCTAAATCGTTTTATGCATTTAAAAGAAAAATTTCAATTTCTTCATATGAGAATGAAATCTGTGTAAATAATATATTTTTAGAAAAATTAAACCAAATTTTTGTATTTTATGAATGAAAATGAATTAGTGAAAGTATCAGAAAAATCGTCACTTTTAATTTAAGAATAACCGTCAATATAATAATTGATTATGAAGTGATGTGAACCCCCCCCCCTCCCACCCTCCTAAAGAAAAAGTGCCATGATACCTCTCTAAACTGAGGACTTGACCTGCCTTGCATATGAAGGACGATGATTTACCAATAACTGTTTTTTAAATTAACTGTTGAACCTTATTTAACTGAATACTTCTCTTGAAATAAATTACTTCTTTTACTTTCCATATAAAAATCAATAAATGAATCAACAAGTCCATACATGATTCGTACGGATTAAAAGAAAATAAAGTAGGAATATTTTCCAAGTAAAATATTAGTATTTTTTGTATTAAAAGAATAATTCTAGCTCAAAAGCGTGAATTTTTGTTTTATTTAAGGATATATTTTCTATAAGAAAATACTGGTACAAAAAGATTTCCTGGTCGTGAAATTCCAGGATCCATACTAACCCTGCCATACAAAATCCAAATCATTTTAGATTTGAGAATAACTAATACAAACAGAATGATGCGCTTACACTGGTACTGAAACAACTGAAACAATCGTCTGAGTTCGAACTAAATTTCGCATCTTCTACCGCACTCGACTGTCTGGCTGCATTCGCGAATTATACAAATGTAAGCAGTGTTTGAAGTTAGTTTCATTTTAATCGGCTACGTATTGACGCATACGGTTAACGAATAGTATTTCTAAGTAACGATTCGGTATTTCGTATCTTAGAGAATAGTCGTTATTCAGAAACGAATATGTGCGGTTTGCAACAGCTCTACTGAACATACATAAAAGAAATTAGATATGTACATAGGTTGATATGATGAAAAAAAATACAGTGCTCAGCAAAAGTTTAGACACTGGTGTTTTTTAACCTTTAAATAAAAAAATACGAACTCTTGAATTTTACAAATAGCTATACTTAATTTTAAATATATTTTAAACAATGTAGAATAAAAATAATGGTTATAATATAAGATAATATTTGATTTAACTGAAAAAAGTAAAATTTGCATATTGCAAAAGTTTAGACACTTTTTAGATTTTTTGCCAACTGTTCATGGAAAAATGCAAATTTCTAAGTTATGATGTCACATGTCTGAAGTATTTAAGTGTACCTCGATATAGCATCAGTTAGTGGAAATGCCGCGAGCTAAAAATATTCCGTTAGAAGAGGTAATTGAAGTGGGAAAGCTAAAATGGAAAGGGGAGACTGTTGGAGAAATTTCAGCAGAATTGAGTAGTCAATAAGTGGTCTGTCTATGAAATACGGTCAAAGGATGACTTCTTCAAAACACAACATAAATATTGAAGACCTTGTGTGACCAGAAAATGAGAAAAAAAAAGAATCCATAAACTGACATTTACACAAATGATGATTGCTAATCATATTAAAAGTATAATAAAAGTATTCAAGACTTTCTGTGTCGACGGACATAATTCGTAGATGAATTACAGAAACAGGTAAATAAATTTACATGAAAATGATAAAACAATCAGCTTTAAAAACTCGCTACAAATTGGCGAGAATGCAATGAACTTGCAAACATAAGTCATATGAACCCAAATGGTACGCTATGATATTCAGTAACGAAAAAAAGTGGAATTTAGATGGTCCAAATGGGTGGACATACTATTGGCACGACTTGCGTAAAGAGCTTGGAACTTTCTTAAGTCGACAACAAGGAGGTGACTTTTTAATGGTTTGGTCTTCATTTTGCTTTAATGCTCGAGTATCTCTGGAGTTATTCAATGGTTGCCAAGCAACACAAGACTATGTACATACGTTGGAGATTAATTTTTAGCCATTTGGAGAACTTTTAGCTGGTCCAAAGTATGGATTTTAGCAAGATAATGCGTCTATTTATGTTGCATAAAGAACGAAGAAATTCGTTTAACGCTGAAAATACTACTGATCTCAACTGGCCGGCCGGCGTTTAGCTCTGATCTGGACCCAATCGAAAACCTTTGTAACATCATATGTCGTAAGGTTTATGCAATTTTTTGCTATATTTTTCTGTTAATGAGCTTAGAGTTGCTGTTGGACATGTTTGGTACAAAATAGACCCCCAAGTGACGCAGAATTTAGTTTCTTCGATGAAAAGTCACATTCTTGCACTAGCTGCAGAAAATGTGGGTGCAACTCGATTTTAATTTGTAGTTATTTTTCTGTAAATATACAAATTGTCTATACTTTTGCCACAATGTTAATTTCGTTTTTTTGTCATTATATATTATTTAAAAGGTAAAATTCAAAATTTATTATTTCTGAATAAAGGATAAGTCACAAGTAATGTACGACAGATGAATTACAAAAATTTGGTACATATTTCTGAATATAGAAGTGTAATCGATCATTGTCTAAACTTTTGCTGAGCACTGTAATATACACTCAACAGTTATAATATATATATGCATGATCATGCGCAAGACTCATCAGTATTGGGAGATTTAAAACAGAGCTTAAAATATTGAACAGAAATAGAGTTATAAGAGGATATGTCTCTCTTTTACAGTTATATAGCTTTCACAATTTGAATTCTTACTGGAAATCGAGTCCTTTATAAATCTCTGTGATAGCTGGTTCCACACTTGCAGCAATACTGCTTGAACAGAAGGAACTCAGATGACCTTGGTAGTTCTGAAGAGTATAACGTGATTTAAGATGCTCTCTTCAGACTGCTTTATAGTATTAAATCACACGATCTAACTCGCCAACCCATCCGGCAAATATTCCGAAAATTCCCCGATGAGATGAGCTGTGTACCGGCATGAGTTGTCGTCCATTAAAACGAAATCAGGGCCACCTGCATCCTTGAAAATGTGACCATAAGACTCCAAGATCTCACCTGTGTATCTCACACCAGGCACACAATCGCTACCTGGCACACAATCACACCAGGCACACAATCGCTTTGTAATTATGGAGGAAAGTGTACCCATACAACATGATTCCTGTCCAGACAATCAAAGCTCCGCTGCAATAGTGATTTTTCTCTCGGGTATTGGAGGACAGGTAGTGTATTCCTGTTTCCCTCCAAAAGAAAGTACGTTGGAAATCAGTGTTCAGACTATGCCGAGACTCATTTGTGAATAGAACTACGTTCATTGATCCATTGTCCAATGTCGATGACTTCGGAACATGCGAATGGGTTATTTTGCGCTCAAAAATGAGCGGAACACAAACAGCACTCGATCATACATCTGGAAATTAACTCATTCTTGATTCTGGAAATAAACTCACTCTTGAAACTCGACTTCCTGTAGCCATAAAAGAATTTTTACTTTATTTAATCGTAAAAATCTGTCATTAAATAAAGTAAAAAATGTTATTCTGTTTATCAAATTTAATGATATAAATTTGGAACTTTTGAATTAAAATAAAATATTCCAGAAATTCACGCAATTTTATTTCTATAACTTTTTAAACGCCAGTGTTCCAATTTTGGGGACACTGGATTGAAAAATCAATTCCAAATTAAATTTAATTTGCACTAATTTAAGAAAACAGTTAAAATATAATTATGACAGATTTGTTTGAGAGAGAGATTATGCTTTAGTCATAAAAAGTAAATTTACAGAAAATCATAAAAAGTCGTTGCGGCATTAATCAGTTAATTGTTGAGTAGGATATCTTCAACAATTAACCAGGCTCCTCATAAAAATCTTCCAATTTTTTTGAACGATTTTTTTTCGAGAATGTAAACTTTGATAACTTAATAACATTCTTTCGAAGAAAAAGAAGAAAAAAATAGAATAGTGTGTGTAAAAGCTTATTCCTATCGATTTTCGGTCAGATCAGTATTTTTTTTCTATTGTTATCTTGGGACAGAAAGACTGACAGTCATGTGTCACTCTGTTATGTCTGTGTTGTCGGGTATCTCTACTTAGGCTTTCGCAAATATTCTCTTGCTAAATCTTTCTAATTATACAAAGCGTATCTGAAATATGATGATCAATTTTTCAAGATAACAATACACGACAAATTAATTTTCGTTCGCAGCTTTAACAATAATAAAGATTTAAAGATATCTTAAACAGTTTTTTTTTTTTTTGCAAAATATGATAGCGTTATGTTATGATGACATCAATTCCCTCATTTGCGTCCTCTGAACTTCACTGTATTGCACTCAACTTCAAGAACTTTATATGATGCCATCATATTTCTTACAAAAAATATAAATAACGATAAAAGTTTCGCTAAAATATACTTATCACTAAAACAATGATAATGATAAAAATTTTATATAAATAAGCATAAAATCAAAGCAATTCACAGAATGCGTTTCGAGTTGGAAATTATAACAAGCTATCTTCGTCTACATGTGTCTGTAAACGGATAAGCCTACAAATGAACAGAGAGAAGACAGAAGAGAGTTGACAAAGAGAGCGATAAGGGCGTCAGCTTTAACCCATTCGTGCCCAGCATCTTTTGAGTAAATTTTATTTGGTTGGCACCACTATTTTTAGAAGATTTATGTTTAGTTCATGAACCACGAAAATGCATCATTTAAATAAAACAATTATTGCTTTTCTTTTTTACCGGTGTCAAAAACAGTGCTGAACGCACCTTTTGAAGCGTCCCTAAAAAGGGACGCTAGGCACTAATGGGTTAAGATAAACACCAATCACAGAAAATCAAATACAGAATTGGAAAGTGTTACCACAATGACAGAAAAAAAATTAACGAAAAAGAAAAGTTTAAAAAAAAAAATTAAAATTAAAATAAAGTTTGAAACGCGTCCTGTGAATTGCTTTCACTTTATAGTGATTTATATAAGTTTTATTATTTTAACTGTGACTCATCGCCAGTTTTTGGTTCTGTTTCAACTATGTTTATTATTGTTAAAATTGTGAAGGTAAATGTGAGTTTAATGTAGAGTGAAACACCCTGTATGTTTAATTGAATGAGTAATTAAGATCTGGTTTCTTACAGACTTTCTTTCGTCTTAACACATATTATCATTCTGGAAAATTCTGATCTTCAATTTAGATGCATCCTGTATACAGTAACTTTCAACACTTATTTTCAAACAGAATCCAACCTATATAGTTCAAAATAATTTATTAGAGGAATACAAAATTTTATTTTGAAAATATTTACAAGACAAAATCTAAAGACTAATGTACATAATGAAATAGTACACAATTTATTAATTTAAAGTATTTGAATATTGCAACGCTTTTATTTAAAGTAATTTACTTACGTTTAGTTATCTGTAGAGATCCTACAGTTTGTGTACGCAATAAGAAGCCACATATTTATCTCGCCATTAATTTAGAGAACGGTAGGAGAAACGTTGTTCTGTTATATCTAAGCTAATTGAAATATCACATATCCTGTTTTCGGGGTTTCGTAATCACTAGAAATACTATAGGCATCTTATTTGAATGCAAAGCAATTTGTAGAGAGATATATATCAACTGCTGTTATATCAGTGTCTAATTAGCTTTATAATTGAACATAAATTTGATCCAATACATTTTATCGCAATAATCCTCCAGAAATTCAAATTATATATATATTTCCTGCTTCAAAGCTTATTTTTATAATCTAGCAATGCATATTTGCATTAATTATATTTCGTACCATGTTAAGTAATTTTTCGATTTTGAATAAAATTTTATATAAAATGAGAATATATGGGGAGGTTTACGATATTTTTCAATGAAATATTTTGGTAGAATTCATTTTTTGTTACAATTTTTTTATCCAATAACATGTGTTAATTTGACATGGTTACACGTTTAAATGTTGTCATTGTCAAGAATTAAGAAAAATATGTAACTTAAATGAATAATGGCAATTTTGTGAATTAAAATACATGCATAAATACAGATTGTTTCCAAAGAGTAGTAGCATATAAGTATTTATAGATTGTCGTAAGTGAAAAAAATAAAAGAAATTGGTATTAATATAATAATAATAATATAAAATAAACATCAAAGAAAAGAAGATTTAATGCATCGTTTGGGGCAAATTTAATAAATGACCCCGTCTTATATTCAGGAAATACGGTATTTACGGGCCAAGAGTATAGGCCCATATATAGGGGGATTAGGTCCAAAACTGCAGTATGTGATTCTTATAACTATGTGGAGGAATGAAGGAGATCAAATTCTATACATTGTTAATTCACCTATATTAACTGAACAATACTATAAGTTACTTTCTGTATAATAGAAAAAAGGTAGTATTTACTGGCACATACAAAAAATTTCGGATACTTTATTGCATTCGATGTACTGTATATTACACCAAGATCTGAATATTTTTAAACCTTCATTATAGCACCTCATTTGGTACGCTTGACTTGCAATTTCTGGCTTGTTTCTTCTTGATAGGCTGCTTTCTACTACTTTTCTACTGTTTTTTTTTTCTTCCACCTAGCCTTTTTTCTTTAGTTTTGCTCTTAATTTAAAAATGGCAGCGCATCTTCTTCGTACCTGATAAAGAAAGACCACAAAATTGCATTATATTAACGTAATTGCATTTCTCATTTCTATGAATTGTCTGGGAAATTATTTTAAATTTCATTTTATAGCTTCACGTGTGTTTTATTTTACCAATATAAACCGCAATTTACATTACATCATATGCTCAAAACTTTTGAAAACAAATCATAATTTATTCGGGATATTCATGTTATTCTTTCCTTTTGAATACGAATATCCAGAAAATAGATAAATCTAAAAAAATAAGTGTAATTCATAAATTAATTAATTTTACATTTATTTCAATATTAATTCTGAGTCAGCGATTGAAGATGAATACTCGAATTATTAGATTTAGCATATTCATTTTACTGCATTCACGAATTAATTATAGCTTGAAAACCTCTTTGTTATTAAAATTAATCATATGGTGATTAAAGATATCTTTCTTTCTTCTTTTTTTCCTTAACCTCACTTGCTGAATAATATTAATGAATGTCAGAGAGAATACCATTATCCGAAATAAGGCTCGTCATTTATAATTACTCAAATGATTTAGTATAAAAGAAGAAATGTAAAAAGAAATATATATATAGATAATGGAATCGATGGCTTTTTAAATAACTTAAGAGGTAAAATCATTTTTATTTTCTTCTATTTTCAAATGAAAAAAGTACTGTGATCAAAGTATTTTTTTTACTCCCAGTTTTCGACGTATTTACACGTCGAAATATGAAAACAACATTGAAAGGTTCAGAGATACTACAAAGCATATTTATACAAATTTTCTGTTTGACTGCGGGTCGCCATCGTACCATGGGTACGTAAAAAATAATGTTAAAAAAATCATGAATATTTACGAATCTGGTAATTCTAATGTATTAATTCTAAATTAAACATGCATCTAAATTAAATTAATAAATATAAGTAGAATAAAGAATAAACGTACTTAAATTGAACAAAATCTAATCTTTCGAAAAGTCTATGAAGTTGTGCATGGAATTGAACCAACTATTTCGTGTATGTATTTGACTGTAAGCAATCAGGTCCTTACTCAATTTAGAAATATTCCGCTAGAATCGAGCGCAGTAATGGAAGTTTTTGCGCAATTTTCATTATTGTACCATGAAAAGTGTATGAAGTTGTGCATAGAATTGGACTAAATATTTTGTGTATGTTTTTGGTTATGGCCGGTAGGTCCTTCCTGAATTTGAATTACACCGAAATGGGGTGCTGTAATAGCGATGTCGGTGAAATTTTCATAACCGAACCATCGAAAAGTATGTGAAGTTATGAATAAAATTGAACCTAATTTTTTTTGTATGTTTTTTCCTACGGCCAAAAAGTCCTCTTTTGATTTAGAAATAATCCACCGAAAGTGGGGGCGTTGTAATAAAGGTGTCTATGCTATTTTAATTATTGTACTGCCATTTTAATTATTGTACTATTATTGGCTGCCAGTCTGACGCGGTACCCCTAGTTTTTAGCTCTCAAGCAAGTTTGATATTTATTTTATGGATCTCGAAGAGTTTAAAGGTTGAGTGAAATTTACCCAGCAAGGAGTCTGAAATTGAATTGTGGATTTGAAGGATTGTAGGACGACGCGCTGACATCTAAGCTACTAGGTTTTATAAAGTTGAAAATTTTCTACGCTTGCAAATATATTTTTAGAATTTCGATATCCTATCAAGATTTGAATGTTTCAATGGTATATTTCCCTCTTGAATGAGGAATACAATTTGGAAAACATGCGAAATTGTACAAAAGCTAAAGTAGCATTAGATGAAGTAATTGTATAATGGTAATGTAGTGTCCAAAATTGTGGAAACTTTTAGGTAACTTTCATTACAAAAAGAAAAAAACTACTTATTGCAACCGTCCGAAGGAAAACACTTCAGAAAGTTTCGCTATATTTTCGCCGATCACGATTCCCAGATTCCGAATTCACCCTCCGTTGAAATGTTGACTTACATATATATACTAGCTTCTCCGCCCAGCGTTGCACGGTCTCGTAATTATAACTGGATTTCATCATGCTGTAACTCTCGAATTTTCGAGCTGATTTGATTGAAATTTTTCGTCTGCATAGTACATACTAATGTCTCGGCCGACTACGTTAACTAGTTTCATCCGCCATTTTTAGACAAAATGGCGGACATTTGAATTTTGTGGACACTTTGAAATTTTTATGTTTTCTAACTTTCTCTTTAAAATAACCCATATTGTTAACTCACATTGGGTGACAATTGAAAATGTTTTTTAATGTTTCTATCATTCTATTTAAAATGATACATAAGAATTCATTTTGGGAAACGTAACATTTTCTATAAGTATGCATAAAAAACCAAAAATTAAAAAAATTAAAAAATTCACATTGCAGCTATTTTGAAAAATCAAACTGGACACAGCTTTGTTTTTTTTTCTAGCACGATGTATCTTGCATTGACAAAGAATCTCGGTAGTAAATTCGAAAAAGCTGTTTGTTATTTTTTGATGCATTATTGGTGCATTTATAAACATTGGTATTCTATCCTTATATATTTTTGCTCAAAGACTTTTTTTGCTTTTTTTAATTTGAAGTAATTGTATTTATAAATTCATGTTTATTAAATAAACAGAATATTTCAACGATGAAAATGACACCATTTCTATAACAAGACGCTAACCATCATTCAGTAATAAGTAAATAAATAACTAAATATTTTTTTTACGATTTCTAAAATGATGTGATCAGTTCTGGTTACTCATTGTCAGGTTTGGATAAGCTATTACTATCTAAAACTATTCTTATGTTATGCTGTTCTTTAATTTACTAATGTGTTCTGTATACTGTAAGCTCTAAAATAGCATTCCTTCCTTATCTGGAGTCTTAATCCGAGTATCGAGATGACCTAGTTCTGGTTGAAAGAATGTAGCATACAATAGATGGCCATTCACTTGTCAATCAAAGTTTATAGGTAAGGCAGACGAACAGGGTATGAAGAGAAAGATAAATCTTGAAAGGGTGACCTTCCTTTTAGAGGACGAATCCGTGCGGGGAAAGGAATGAAATCGGTTTGCGGATTGGAGTGTGAGAGCTCAGGGTAGTCTTGACTTGGCGAGAGAAGAGTGAGGTGGTTCAGAGGAAAGTTCTGGTCAAAAGGAAAGCGTGCGTTGAGCGAGGTTCTAAGAGGACTGGGCCTGCGTATGTGGAAAGATTAATAATGATCTCTGAGTTAATTAACGTTCATGAGAAAGGTTTAGAATAGCTTAACAGTGCACAAAACATGTGTTATGTATTTAATTTAATGTTGAAACGGATCACCTAAATACGAGTTCGTAATTGCAAATATTGACTTATTTGTAAATAATGGATAAATAAATTATTTATTAAGTCTATTTGAAAGAGTTAATCTTCTTCACTACATACCTATCATACATAATTTTGAGTGTCCGATATCATGTAATTATGTCGGTGGTGGCAGCATGCTAAAGTAAAGGATTATTTTTCAAAGTTTTGTGGACATAAAGAGGAATTTGACACTCATTTTTCATAAATCCAAAATTAAGACTTTTAAGTCCTAATGCAAAAAAGTTTAATGCGGCATAAGGAATGATACTCAGTAAATTGCAAAAATTTTAAAAAGGGTTACGAATTATTTATGTTACAGAAAATCATAATCATTAAGATAAATAGTAGAATAAGAAATTTAACTTTTATACGGTCTCTTTTTCTGTAATTTATATTTAGAAAAATGTTTTTATTGTGTCGAATAAGGATATAAAAAAAGGCAGTTTGCAACGTCCAAAACTTACTGAATAATTTGAATTTTATAAATTCTCATTAAAAGCATGCCTTTCCGCATATGTAACATATATGTGCTTTTTTATTTATAATTTTTATAGCTAAAACATAGTACGATTACTTAAAAAAAATACAATTATTACAGATTTTTTTTTCCTTTTTGTGATAAAAATATTCGACAGAAAGTGAATAACATTTTAAGATATGAATAAATAAACACATTAAATTGTCCATTTTACTGATAAGTTCCTTTTTTAGAATTATTTAAAAAATTTATCCTTCATGACATAAAATTGAAGTATTCAAATAATCCAGGTACTTTTTCTAATATAAATAATAATAAAAAAATAAAGTTATTAAAGGATTAAAATTGCTTTTGGTAACATAGTTTTCCTTCTCTTATGGTTAATAAATTTTAATAAGTTTTTTAATTAAATCTCAAAGCACTCTTTACATTTCACTTAAATTTATTTACACACATTTTTTTCCCCTTGAACCATTTTACATCATCATATCTGAATAAAAAAATTCATGAAACGCTTGTTAACAAGCTTTTTAATCGTTTTTTAACTAGTTTAATAAATATTAGATTTTGTTCAATTAAGTACTTTATTCTTTATTTTTTATTCTACATATATTTATTAATTTAATTTAGATGTATGTTTAATTCAGAATTAATGCATTAGAATTTAACAGATTCGTAAATACCGCATGATTTTTTTAAATATTATTTTTACTTACCCATCATACGTAGTATAAGGTAAGTCTTGCAATCGTTTTGAAATTAGATTTTTTTTTCAGACATTGGAGATTCCGAAACACATATTTTTAGAAAAAAAAATTGCCGTCCGTTTGTATCTGTGTGTATGTCTGCCTGTCTATAAAACCAAGCCTTTATTTTATATACAAGTAAAGATATGCCTTTTTAAAAATTAGAAAACAACTTTGAACTCAAGAAAAATTAAAATTTATTTTAAGAAATTGTATTCGAATTGCAGAAGTAGAATTTAATACAAATTCGGTCCTGTTCTGTGTTATCCTTTACATTGGGTAAGTGAATCTATTGAGTAGCCCGAATCGCTGCATATATTAATACGCTCTCATTCCCAGCCCTTAGTACTGTTTGCATCCCTCTCTTTTTTAATTGGTTTTTCATTTTGAGATGTTTGTGTAATGTTGTGGATGTCAGAGAATAATTCTGTGCAGTTTTATAACTAATTTGCCATTTTTAAATTCTTTTATAGTGTGTTCTATGTCTGTTGAATTGGGCGTCGACTTTTTTGTTTAATTAAGTAATTTCTTGGCACATTTAAACTCTTCAAGTAATTAGAACTAACAAAATACTGTTACAATACATATTCATACATATATTTTCATATATTACATGAAACTATTATTGTGTAGAAAAATAAACCATGAGAGAAAACGTGTTCCGAATCACCCCGTAAATTTTAAACCTGTGATGTTACAAGCCATTTTTCATTTTTTCATTATGTAGTTTAGAAATAAGTAGAATTTAATACAGCATACCGTTTACAGGTCTATCATTAATTATAAATCCCCTCTTTTAGGTTTAGAATTCGAAAAATACTGTAGTTAGATTTATTTTGAAGACGTTGAAAAAAATGAGGTTTTTGAGGATCCACTTGAAGTTTTTTTATATACCCCAATTGTGGTGCCAACACGGCAAATCACGGCTTTTCAAAATTTTTTATTTTAAGGAGTGGATTAAAAAAATAAAGTAACACAAATTTTGCATAAAGAACAAAGTGGATCGGATAAATAGTTGCCGAGGTATTTCTAATAAAAATTTTCGAATTTTTTTATTTTAAGGAGTGGATTAAAAAAAATAAAATGACACAAATTTTGCATAAAGAACAAACTAGATCGGATAAATAGTTGCCGAGGTATTTCTAATAAAAATTTTCAAAATTTTTTATTTTAAGGAGTGGATTAAAAAAAATAGAATAACACAAATTTTGCATAAAGAACGAAGTAGATCGGATAAATAGTTGCCGAAGTATTTCTAATCCTATTTTCCACACTTTTCAATTTTTCATGACCCTGTATTTCATTCAAATTTCAATTGAAAGATATACTTTAATTGGAAATGAGACGCTTAAACTGAAGCAGTAATTATTATGATTATTATTTTTGAAGTTATAAGAATGTTTCTTTTACGCAATTCTGTACTACTCGAGTAGTTTGGAGTTTAATATAATTTGTCGAAATTGATTCATCAGCAATTCATTAATAGAGGATTACTATGTATATTAAAAATTATTAAAAAAATGCCGTCCGTCTGCCTATGTGTTTGTCTGTCCGTCTGAGATGTTAGTAAACGTTCTATCTTCCGAACAAATTGAGATAGAAACTTGAAATTTGTTGTCCTTTTTAGTATCTAATAATAGGAAGAAGCTTATTTAATATTAGTAACTTCGATTATCCGGAACTGTTTTTTTCGGACTCTCGAAATATTTGTTCTGATGAAAGGTATATAAAATGTTTTGATTTTTTATATTTTAATGAATGGATGTAATCGTTTTGAAAATCGAATTTTTTTTTGACGGATTTACATGTTTCAGACTGGAGATTCCGAGAAACATATTAAAAAAATGCCGTCCGTCTGACTGTGTGTTTGTTTTTCCGTCTGTCTGTTTGTGATGCCGGTAAACGCTCTATCTTTCGAACTATTTAATGTCAGTAATCTCGGTTATCTGGAATTATTTTTTTCGGACTCTCGAAATATTCGTTCTGATGAAAGATACATAAAATTTTTCGAAATTTTTTATTTTAAGGAGTGGATGAAAAAAAAATAAATAAATAAATAAATTTTGCACAAAGAAAAAAGTCGATCGGTAATTAGTTGCCGAGCTATTTCTAGTCCTATTTTCCACAATCTTTGAATTTTTCATGACCCTGTGTTTCATTCAATTTCCAATTCAAAGCTATATTTTAATTGGAAATGAGACGCTTAATCCGACGCAGTAATTAAGATGATTATTTTTTTGGAGTTATAAGGATGTTTCTTTTACGCAATTCTATACTACTAGGGTAGTTTAGTGTTTAATATAATTTTTTTAAATTGGTTATTCAGCAATTCATTAATAGAGCATTACTATGTATATTAAATATATTTAAATATACGTTTAAATTTTGTTTTGAAATTGCAATGCATTTTATGAATAATCTACACATGTTTTGTTTTCATATCTTATATTATGCATATCCATGGTGGGTAAGCTTTACGGTGGTCCCCAACGAGTAGTGTTTAGTCGTACATATTTTTTCATGCTTGAGTATAAAAAGAACTTTTACTAATTATCTTATTACTTTTCAATGCTTAATTTTGTGAAAGTTCATCGTATATAGCTGGTGAAAAAATATGTCAAATTAAACTAATAACTAGCACTCGCACCTAGCATTCAGACCTGGTGCATTTGAAAGCCCTGTATTAGGAAATTTGAGAATCGCAAACACTTTGCTGTTAAATTAATACTTTTTGATTTTGCAGCAGTATAACTATCTGAAAGGACGCTTTTGGCACCACTTATTGGACTATTAATATAGTTTTTTTCAGAAAAACATTAAAAATGAGTGTGGCACTCGGGGACTGCAGCGGTAAAGCTATTGCATAGCATTTTTTATCAACGTATGCAAAAATACAAGTCTACCTAAGGATACCGTGCCGAAGTCCGTCGAACTGAAACGACGTTAGCCGGAGTGTTAGGATTTTTTCTCGTTACGGAATTTCTAGATTCGGTCGCCGCGTTCAAAGCCGCGATAAAAGCTATGCAATAACTTAATAAATTACCAAACAAAATTTGGTCGCGCAACGAAAATTAGATCGCGATTTATAAACATTTTAAAATTTTCGAGCCTCACGGTAGTGGTGGTGGGGGGGGGGGGTCTCCTGTTACCAAAAATTAACACTGTCTCATAATAAATTAACAAACTTAATTTGGCCGCGCTACGAAAATTAGATCGCGAGTTATAAGCATTTTAAATGTTTTGACCTTCACCTTGGGAGATCTCCTGTCACCAAAAATTAACACTGTCTCATAATAAATTACCAAACAAAATTTGGCCGCGCTACGAAAATTAGATCGTGAGTTATAAACATTTTAATTTTTTCGACCCTCACCGTGGGAGGGTCTCCTGTCACCAAAAATTAACACTTCCTCATAATAAAGTACCAAACAAAATTTGGCCGCGCTACGAAAATTAGATTGCGAGTTATAAGCATTTTAAATCTTTCAGTCCTCACCGTGGGGGTCTCCTGTCACCAAAAATTAACAATGTCTCATAATAAATTACCAAACAAAATTTGGCCGCTCTACGAAAAGTATATCGCGAGTTATAAGCATTTTAAATTTTTCGAACCTCACCGTGGGGGTCTGCTGTTACCAGAAGTTAACACTGTCTCATAATAAATTACCAAACAAAATTTGGCCGCGCTACCAAAATTAGATCGTGAGTTATGAGCATTTTAAATTTTTCGACCCTCAACGTGGGGTGTCTCCTGTCACCAAAAATTAACAATGTCTCATAATAAATTACCAAACAAAATTTGGCCGCTCTACGAAAATTACATCGCGAGTTATGAGCATTTTAAATTTTTCGATCCTCATCGTTGGGGGTGTCCTGTCACTAAAAATTAACACTGTCTCATAATAAATTACCAAACAAAATTTGGCCGCGCTACGAAAATTAGATCGGGAGTTATAAGCATTTTAGATTTTTCAACCCTCACCGTGGGGGGTCTCCTGTCACGAAAAATTAACACTGTCTCATATTAAATTACCAAACAAAATTTGGCCGCGCTACGAAAATTAGATCGCGAGTTATAAGCATTTTAAAATTTTCGACCCTTACCGTGGGGGGGGGGGTCTCCTGTCACCAAAAATTAATACTGTCTCATAACAATTTACCAAACAAAATTTGGCCGCGCTACGAAAATTAGATCGTGAGTTATAAGTATTTTAAGTTCTTCGATCCTCACCGTGTGGGGTCTCCTGTCACCAAAAATTAACACTGTCTCATAATAAATTACCAAACAAAATCTGGCCGCGCTCGGAAAATTAGATCACGAGTTATGAGCATTTTAAAATTTTCGACCCTCACCGTGGGGGGGGGGGGTCTCTTGTCACCAAAAATTAACACTGTCTCATAATAAATTACCAAACAAAATTAGGCCGCGCTACGAAAATTAGATCGCGAGTTATAAGCATTTTAAATTTTTCGACCCTCACGGTGGGGGGTCTCCTGTCACCAAAAATTAACACTGTCTCATAATAAATTACCAAACAAAATTTGGCCGCGCTATGAAAATTAGATCATAAGAAACATAAGTTTGAGACTTGATATCCTAATATCTGAAAAATACCGCGTCAATGTCTGCCGAAATCTACCGAAGGATACCGTGCCGAAGTTTGCCGAACTGAAACGTCGTTAGCCGAAGTGTTAAGTTTTTTTCGTTACGGAAGTGTTAGATTTTCTCGTTACGGAATTTTTAGATTCGGTCACTGCGCTCAAAGCCCGCGATAAAAGCTATGCAATAGCTTAAAAAATATAAATTAGTTAATAATAAATGCTGGAAAAGCTTTGAAAATTCCTCCAAAACCCTACGAATATGGTTTTGAAAAGCTACGGCTTTATATTCACATTTTTGGCGGGAAAAAAGTTTTCGTATTTTCAAAAGTAGAGTTTTCCGGCATTTCCCATTGCCATAACGCCAAAACGAGGCAAGCAAAAGTTTCGTAGCGCCATATTTTGCTACTTAACTCACTTTTGGCATCAAATAAGAAAATGAAAATCTAATAATGAAAAAGTGAAGTATAAAAAATATATACAGTAAAGCATCGTTTATACGACGATCACTTATACGACGTTTACATTTATACAACGTTTTAATGTGGTCCCGATTCATTCCTGTTCATTTTAATGTAAAAATATATCTTTTATACGACCGACGCCCAAAATCGTTTATACGTCGATTTTTCGATTTTGTATGGGTTTATTTTTGTTTATTTTTCTTGTGTATTTTACAAACGAGTGGAAGTTGGCAGATATGATATATGAATGACACAAAAGAGCGTGTTTAAATGCACTCCACATTATAAAAATGTGTGTTCGATTAGTATGAAAAATCAGCTTACGAGTAACAGATTACAGTGGGAGGGGTCATTCTTTTTTCGGGGATGGTCAGCTTTCCTGACCTGTTTTAAGTTGCAAATAGACTATCCTTCTAACTGTTATCAGTGTTATCCAACAATTGGCGACTTTTAATTGGCCACGAGGAGTTTTCGATCTTTGACTTTAAATGGAAAGGAAATGATGTACTGCAAATGAGGAACCTTTTGGTGAAACATAAATAAAAGTACGCATATTTAGATTGCTTACTAATTCTTTCTCCCCCCCCCCGTTTTTTTGGTTATTTGTTTTTTTTTGGTTTGTTTAAATTTACAAATCCATGCAAATCATCACGTTAAACATTAAAATTAAATAAAAACAAAATTAAATCCAGTTTTGGACGTGAAAATCAATTATACGTCGTTATCGTTTATACGACGTTTTTCGGTAGTCCCTTTGGCGTCGTATAAACGATGCTCCACTGTAAGCATGATTTTAACAGAGTATCTTTATCGGTTCTCTAACTTTTATGTATAGGGTTACAAAATGCCCCAGGTGTCGATGCTAGGTGCGAGCAATCATCAAAAGTGGTTTCCCTTGTAAGTGAAATGTTATTCTCATTATATTTACCACTCCCCTTCCCAGAAACAACAACAATAACATATATACAGTAAAGCATCGTTTATACGACGATCACTTATACGACGTTTACATTTATACGACGTTTTAGTGAGGTCCCGATTCATTCCTATTCATTTTAATGTAAAAATATATCTTTTATACGACGCCCAAAATCGTTTATACGTCGATTTTTCGATTTTGTATGGGTTTATTTTTGTTTATTTTTCTTGTATATTTTACGAACGAGCGGAAGTTGACAGCTATGAATGATACCAAAGAGCCTGTTTAAATGCACTCCTTATTATAAAAATGTGGGCTGGTGTTCGATTAGTCTGAAAAATCAGCTTACGTGTAACAAATTACACTGGGAGGGGTCATTCTTTTTTCGGAGATGGTCAGCTTTCCCGACCTGTTTTAAGTTGCAAATAGACTATCCTTCTGACTGTTATCGTTATTGGCGATTTTTAGTTGGCCACGCGGGGTTTTTGATCTTTAACTTTAAATGGAAAGGAAATGATGTTCTGCAAATGAGGAATCTTTCGGTGAAACATAAATAAAGGTACGCATATTTAAATTGCTTACTAATCCCCCCCCCCCCGTTTTTAAGATTATTTGTTTATTTTGGTTTGTTTAATTTAAAAATTCATGCAAATCATCACGTTCAAGATCAAAATTAAGTGAAAACAAAATTAATTGGAAGTGAAAATCGATTATACGTCGTTATCGTTTATACGACGTTTTTCGGTAGTCCTTCGGCGTCGTATAAACGATGCTCCACTGTATATATATCGCAGAAATTTTGAAAACAAAATTATTTAGAATAATACAATATTCTTTCAAAGAAAGTCTGTAACACTCTTTAAATTACAAGTGCTGCCTTAGTTATTTGAATACACATTTAGAACACAAACTACACAATATGAGCTTTAAAAAGTTATCTTTTTACTTAAATGGGGACAAATAATAAAGAAACAGATGTTACAAGTTTAAAATATACATTTTGTTTAAATTTCCTAGTATTTTCGGTCTACAATCCCGAAGTCATCGTCAAGGAATATTTTCATTTATTGCTTTATTATTATTTTCAGGTATGTCACTTCGTTTGAAATGGAATAGTCTATAATTCTCAGGGTAGCTGGAAACAGAAATATTAGTTCTTTAGATTTGCCTTTGGTAGGGTATAAATACCGTAATTTTGGGTGAATAAGCCGCAGATCAAACAATTCTTTTTCGACCCAGAATTTTTTAAGAAACAAATATAACTAGTTAGATCGCCGTAAATATTTGTCTTCAATCACTAAATAAGATTTCTGGGTCCAAAAAGAATTGTTTTATCTGCGTCTTATACACCCGAAATTACGGTATTTAACAGCCGATTAAATGCGTAGCTGAATCGTAGTAGTAGTAGCAGTGCTTTGGATCAAACATGTGTAGATGCAAATATTTCATTCCGGTTCTATTCATTTTAATAGGTCACTTTATATAAATTGATATAACATTTTTATTATATAACATTATAGACTCTCCCATTTCAAGAGAAGTGACGTATTTGATATGCATATAGCGTCGATTAATGAAAAAAATTTACTCTAGAAGAGCAAATAGAGTATAACGAGTATCTTGTAATATGCACCCCACAATTAGAATAACCGAAATCCTAATCTGAAAGTGAATTTGACAATTCATTAAAAAATCTTTTTAAAATCCATCTTTCAATTAAAAATTAAAACCAAATATGAAATCAGATTAAATAATTTTTTAAGAATATAATAATTACATTGAAATTTCAGTAAAATTTAAAATATGAAAAAAAAAATATTAATTTTACAAAAACATATTTTAGATAATATTATTTAATGCTATTATATTTTACAAGTTTACTTTAAAATATTTTATATAAAAATAATTGCTGTTAACTTTCCGCATATCATAAACCTTGGAACTACTTTTTGTTCGTATATCTAAAGATTGAAACTTATATGGTCTCTTATGTATCTCAAATAAAAAGTTACTCTTCATTAATTATATGTATAAATAAACCAATCTGGAAGAAACGTCTGGGAACGATAAATAAAGATAACTACAAGGAATATTTATGAAGCATATACGAATGTAAACGGGGAAAAATATTTATAATAGTGTATATCATCTAGCGTTTCGATTTTGCTCAAGGATTTACTATTTTCTTATTTAGTATCTTTTTTAATATTTTTACTATAAATTCGATTAATTTATGTAAGTATAATATTATAATTCAACATAGTAAAAACATAATAAATATTTAAATACGTTTTCGCCAATACTTCATGATGGTTTCTTAATTTAAGGACAAATATTATACATTGTTATAAGAACCGGATTTTTTTAAAGGTAAATATATTAATTAAAAAGTTGTTCGTTGGATGATTTTGTTGCAAATGAGACAGGGAACTCAATTATTATTATTTTCGTTTTATTTAACCCTTTAAGACCCAGCTCGCACGATCGTGCGGGTTAGACATTCATTTAAATTTTTGCTTCTGAAACAGTCGTATGTAATATAAACCCAAATCGAACGATTGTTCTGGTTAGCTGAAAGAGTAAAGTATCTTTTTTTATCAACATATTGCGGTAGTAGTCCATTTTTTACATTCAGGTGGCATGTCTAGCTTTGTTTACAAGTACAACGGATATAGCTCATCATTTTATCTGTCGTAAAAAGGTAATTATCAATATATTTTTAATTGCTTAAATAAAAACTTTTGCTTTAATGTCTAAATAAGTGTAATATAATAAAAAACATTAATTATACACTATTTATTTTGCTCTTAGGACTCAAGATTTTGTCACCCGCACGATCGTGCAACTTGGGCGTTACGTTAGTCAGTGCAAAGGTAAGTGTTTTTCAATGTTCATTTTGTTTTCTGTTTCAACAATTTTGATGACAGCCAAAATAAAACGAAGTATGCTGTTACATAATTAATACTATGTTATTTTCTTGGGTGTTGTCATAGATATCCCCCCCTTTTTTTAAATTGATTTTTACTTTTTTTCATTTTAATTAATAAAATTTTCGAATACTTTTTCTAATTTTTTATGCAGTTCCTTGTTAACTTTTAATAAAGCAAAATAAAATACTTTTTTCAGATGTCTAAACGGAAAAGAATTCTCACTCAAGAAGAAATATTTCAATTGATGAATAAATCAGATTCTGAATTTAGTGATCTCTTGGATTATGACGACATTACGGACAAAACATATCAAACAGATTTATTAGAAGGACAATCGAGTTCAGATGAGCTCGATGATGAAAAAAGGACAATTTTGGATCATTCTTCCTCCTCATCTCCCAAAGTTCTACCTCCAAGGCAATTTCGGAAAATACTGAAAGAATGAAAAAAGAAAAAAAGGAATACAAGCGGGCTGTTAAAAAGTTCATTTCTGTACCTCATCCTGGAACTTCAGATTTCACGCAACTGCAGGTATGTTTTTCATTTCTTCTATTGTAATAAAAAAAAGTTATAGACTTATAGAAGAAATTAAATAAATATAATAAATAAAAGCTTTAAAAATATGACAAACATTTTTAAATTAATTAAAATATTATTTTTTTAAGCCGATAAGTACATCTCCAATATTATTTTTTCCTTCTTTTTTAGGCTTTAGAGGCAACCATTTCCCATGTGTTGATGACATTTCAAGGTCTCGCAAGTGCAAGTTTAAAAACTGCGAAAAAAAAAGTTCAAAACACGTTGTGAAAATGCAACGTTTATTTGCGTATGTCAAAAACAAAAACATGTTTTAAAGATTTCCATTGCAAAAAAGTAACCAGTCCATAAAATAAAAAAGAATACATCAATAATTTCCAGATTTGTAAAAAAAATTTTGTTTCTATTTCTCTCTTCTATCAATTTAGAGCCAGAAAATGTATATATCTTAACATGTAATAAGTAATGATTTCACAGGAAAAGCCCAACCCGCACAATCGTGCAGGTGTGGCTTTCACAGAAAAAGCCCAACCCGCACGTTCGTGCGGGTACTTTTCACGCTCTAGGGGGTGAAGAAAATTTTTTTAATTATTTTTTTAGGTCTCTTTAGGGTTAGTATAGAGTTAATAACCAGAGGAATTTAATATTTAATGATGAAAATGTTTCGGGTCTTAAAGGGTTAACAAGTTTCTTTCATCTTAGATTATTCTAAAAACTGAAAAAATTGCTTGATTATTATTTTATGTATATTTCAAAGATATTAAATTTCCTCAAGCACAGGAAATTATACGATACTGTTTCTGAAATTTTAACAACTTTGATGCGTCTATTTGATTGTCTATTCCTGCAGGTATTTTATTTTCTTTCGTAAAAACGTTCGTACTGTTATAAAATTCGAATGGAAAAAAAACCCCTCACAAAATATTCTTTATAATAGCGGTCAATTCACTGTGCATTGTTCTTTTTCATGACAGTGCAAGACTATTCAAATACATTAATGTTTAGGTGTTGGCTTTATTTTGAATGTGTTTTTAATGAAATTATACATTCATATTCCTTTTTTTATTTGGATTTTAACAGTGAGCAAGTATAAATTTACCGGGAACTCTGGCATTTTTCTGTCTTTTTACAGACATTTTTAACAATGAACATTTTTTTAAAATTTATGATGGTGACTTAAAATGAATCATATTCATAACTTAATTATTTTTAATTCAAACTTTTCCATAAAATCATTTTTATGCAAAATATACACAATTTAACATTTTTGTCTTCTCTGAAGATGAAAAATATTTCATCACGGCGATTTGGCTTGCTAGTCAGTCTACAGAACGTATTATTTGCCTGCTTTTTCGCCGCCTTTGTAACCGTATCATACCATGTCATAGATTTGCAATTCGAAAAAAAAAAAAAAAAAAAAAAAAAAACAGTCAATTCAACTAGTTTTATTCTTTGCAAACTGAATATTAATCACACCACTAAAACTTTTCCTCTGAAATAACCATAGATCTACTCTTGAGCATTTGTTTTAAATATTGTGTAAAATTAAATTGAGTTACAAACCGATATTCTATTAAAACAAGGTAGAAAAATCATCCGTTAAGCATAAATTATGGAATACTTTTCAACACACTGGGAATTATGCAATAGAACTTCACTGTTTAATAAGTTGAAATGTAATGTCTAATTGAAGCATATGGAAATGCGAACACATTTGAAAACCCAATTTCAACAATTCCCATCAACAGTCGGAAAATTATAAGATTACCCTAATTATGACATAGAGATTTGTATGTTTAAACTACATTCATGGAGAAATTTAGATCAATTAGGAAATACCCAATACAGTTGAAAGTTCCTCTTCAGAAACAAATAGAATAATATGTGAATTCCGTTTTTTTTGCAGCTCTGTTACAAGGTATAAAATTCATACACCACGAGTAACATGTAAAAAATTAGTTAAGTTTAAAAGTGCCCACAGAAATTTAAATTGCAATTTCAGCAAATATTGCTCAAAGACAGTACTGTAACCGATTTCAGTTGTGTGTCCCTGTAAATGAACGATAACTATGAATGCCCTATGTAATAGAAATCATCTTGTAGCGAAATTTAGTGATCTATATTAATATCATACATATGAAATACAGTTATTAAAATGAACTGCAAAAGGTTTTCCCCCGTTGATCATAATGTAATTGGAAATAGTTTGAGCGGACTTGTAAATGAACTATAAATGCTACATACTCTATATTTAATGTCTAACATACCATGATAAGTATCATTAACGTGTATACATTGCAAGAAAATCCTACTACTTTTACTCAAGTGTGGTCAAACAGGCACACGGTTAGACTAACCGAATGTTTAAGCACTTTCCAACTGTTTAAGGAAGTTTTTTAAAAATAGAGAATCTAATCAGTAAATTTACCATTGACTCTGTAAATTTAAATTTACAAAAATATCGAAAGCTCTCTAAATTTGCGTGCATAAAAATACCGATGACTTTAAAGTTGCACATGAAAGAAACAAAGATGGTTGTGGTTTTGTTGTTCATGTACTAAATAATTTATAATACATTGTTTGTGGGGTTTTTATGCAGGCATATTAAAGGAAGGGTTATCCCCCTTCTTTTTATAATCGATGTTCAAACTAAAAAATCTAACTCGCGCAAAAAAAATAAATTAAAATTCCGAAATTAAATGCATTAGACTTCAAATGTTTCAAATGAGTTTGAAATATTTTTTAGATTTAACGGAAAATTAAACTTTTACAATTTAAATTAAAAGGGGGGGGGGACGGAAATTTGCGGCAGAAAATTTTCCTGCAATACAAGAATATTTTTTTAATAAATGAATAAGCATGGGGATTATATCTCTAATAAGATGCCCCATTATTAATTCTTTCGAATTTTGTTACGAGAATGATTTACTTAAGAAAATTCAAATTTCTATTTTGTATATAGATTTCCATTTAGTGCTTTTGAATATATTTTGATAAAAAGAGAGTGTAATAGCGAATGAATATTTTCTAAGCACAACTCTGAATGCAAAACACTTAAATATTTTTCACTTAAAAATGTGAGGTAATTGCAACGTTTTGAACCAATTTTCTGAAATGTAACAATTCGCTTAAATAGAAAATTTAACATTACGAACATCATCCCTCATTGTTATGGTGTTGTCCGAGGAAGTCCAAGATCAGCTACGACAAAAACAACAACAACTACAAAAACAACAAGTAGAAATTTTTTTAAAATTCACAACTATCCTCAAGGTTTAAAAAATATTCTCACTATTATTTGATAATTACAAATGGGACATCTTATACCAAATCACAAATGAGGCATATATTCCTGATGCAAGACGATGCAAGTATCCTTTTTGTCTGGTATAGTTTTCACAGCTAATAATTTTGGAAGTAGCAACAAATAAGGCTAAAACTTACTCTAACGCATCATTTGCTATCTGTTTACACAATATTCACTAGCTATTTCATAAAATACCTTTAGTCAGTACATTATATTTCGACTTCTACATGTCTCATTTTTATAAGAACATACACACAAGTCAAAGTTATCTTTCTTTGATAAATATAACTTTTATTCGACGAAATAAATCGCTGTAGTTTCGTCGAATACGCTTCTAATAATTCCAGTTACTACATAAACGTCTAATCATTTAAATAATAACTGAGGTAATAAAACGTCACAAGCTCCGGTGTACGTCCAGTAGCTGAAGTACTAGTCCAAGAGCCGTAGCACAAAAACTTTAGGTATCGAGCACCAGAAAAAAAACCCGTTGTTTTATAGGAGACTAATAATAACGGAATCTAATGATTCATAGATATGAAGTGATGCTTAAGTCAAAAATTAATATCACTACTGCTTTATTCATAGGTTTATCATTGTGTTTGCCGTGCAATCATTTCATACCTTTGATTGCACGGCAAAGACAATGTTAAACCTACGAGTAAACCACTAGTGGTATTGATTTTTGCCTTATGCACCACTTCACTTTATGCACACATGGATCATTACATTACCATATTACTAGTCTTCCATAAAATAAAGGTTTTTTTTTCATGTGTTCGACACCTTAAGTTTTTGTGCTGTCGGCTCTTAGACTAACAGTAAATGAAGCATATAATCGAATGAGGCATCTAACTTGGAATTTCTCTATAAAATGCTTTATTAGTGTAGTATAATTTCATTTTATAATTTAAATCTTCAATATTAAAATATTTTACTGCAAAGTATCTACCACTTCAATTTTGTCTCATAATCGGAGAAGAGAAACATTTCATAGGAACGATTATATAAAAAACATTTCACGAGATTTTCTATGGAAAAGTCTCGAATTTTCTATCATGTAAATCAAATTTCTTATATTTC
>OZ025289.1:186666691-186684191 GCA_964019185.1 Maratus speculifer
CTTCTATTTACATGCAGTAATGTTACTACATGTCTATGCATTCACTATGACTGCATTTATGCCTTAGGCATTTAGTAATAATAATAATTATTATTATTTGTTTAGTTATCTTTGCTCTGTTTGCGTTTCTTTTATTTTAAACATATATTTCAAATTTAAAATTAAAGTTACTTTCCTCAAAGAATCATGTGTAATAAATCGCAAAAAAGTATTAGAAAGCTGTGATATAAACTAAATGCTTGTTGTAATACAATATTTTCTAAACACCTTCAAAAATTCTTCCTCTGCGTATTTTCATATAAATATTAATTAAATAGTACGCAAAACAACAACATTTGCTATCTTTCTGACAGTGAAATATTCGCTAAACACTAATTAATTTATTTGAATAACTAGTGTTAATATTATTAACGTAAAAGTAAAAAAAAAAAAAAAAAAAAAAATCGAATCCAAACGAATTAATATAGCTAAGTTTTTTTTTTTTTTTTGCGTTGAAAGCAGACGAATAAATGACTGCAAGCTGAATCCCAATCTAAGCTGAATCCTAATCTAAGCTGAATCCCTCATAAAATAAATGTCATTTTCATCTGAGTTTGCAAAATGTCTAAAAATATCCAAAAGACAATGTGAAGAAGAAAGAGATAAATTTTCATACTTAACTTAAATCTTTTTCAATAAAATTTTTGGAGGATTTGTAGATTTACATGTTATATGATTTAAATTTGTGATTGCGTTAATTTAGGTTAATGGTTATTCAATTGCTCTTTTAAAGGGATTTATAGTTTAAGATCACCATTTTGAATCTAAATTACTAAGCGCCAAAAGGATCAGTTTCAGAAAAGACATATTTTATATCATTTATGATGTCATTTTGTTTGGGAAAAAAAACAATGAATAAGTTTTTATACAGTCGAACCTCGTTAACATAACCTCAAGGGGAATCAAAATGTTATTCATGTTATCAGTATCAAATCTTTATATTCGTTTTTATAGGGGATTGCGAAAACAATTTATGTTAAAAGTAATTCACGTTAAGCGTGTTCATGTTAACGAGTTTTGACTGTATTATTATTTTAGTTTCTGAATTAAAGAGATTATAGTAACTTTTCAGTATTCTAATTTTCCTCAACATTAAGAAATAAATTGAGACTAATTGGGAGAAATTATTTCTTTAACAACAAGAAATAATTTTTAAATAAATTGACATGACTAACTTTAAATTAAAAAAAAAAAAATTGTTCCCCAGATCTACTCCATAACAGATGGTTTCAAGCAGATTTATATCAATAAAGCCAGTTTTCTTTTCATTTCATTCAATATATACTAGTAGAGGTTGAAATAAGATACGCACTGATTTTGTTGTCCTGAAAATCTTTTCTTTTTTCCTTCTTTGAAAAAAAAAAAAAAAAGTCGAGCGTATTGCTAAAAACCTAGTTCCGAACTACGCCGAACATTTATCCGTGGAAAGTGTTTAATGGAAACTTGATCCTGGCATCCCTAAAAAATGGGGGGGATTAAAAACTGCTAGGCAGGCATCACAAGTCATTTCTTTCTTTTATTTCATCGGATTTTTTTCTTCGAGAAGATTGGATTTACCTGTATATTCTGTTCACCAGTTTGCTTACTTAAATATTCTCGTTCTGTTCTTATCTGTTTGTCAATAGTCTGTGACACCCAATCGAATCTTACCTTGAAAGGGGACGCCAATAAAGATTGAAAACATGATTTCCCCCCAAATTATACAAATGAACTGATACGGAACTAGTTGGCCGGTAATAAGGTAGAAAACTGCAAAACCATATCGCCTACAACTGGCGCCCTGCCACGCGTATGATCTCCGGGGGCCCTCACAGATTCACTTTCACTTACCTGTTGATCAGGAGGGGGAGGGGGGGGGGCACCGACTGTGTACGTTCAGTCACATCGCTCTCAACACCCCGGTATACCTGCTTCCCCTGACTGAATTTTTAGCCTGGGGTGACTGGGAAACGACTTAAGTGGTTCCGCCCCCGAACAAGCAGACAGCAGGGAAAAGTTATACATAATCAAGGGTGGTGATGTAATAACACGATGGAGCAGCGGTATTTCCCCGCAGAGGGTTAAATACCGCAGTGAGAGAAAGTGACACCAGAAAAAAAAAATCTGAAAAAAAGAAAAGGAGGGTCAGCCCCTCTCTCAGGTAGGGGTACCTGGTATTTAAGTAGAAAACAACGGGATCGCTACCGGTGGGAGAAGGGAGGGGGATTTTGTGATTGCGGGAGCCCACGTGTAAATGTTCGCACGGCGCCCCATCAAAGACAGCCGGCCCCGCTACTGTTGACAGATTTTATGGGACTCGCGTGCCGCACGGATGGGGCGAATTCCTATGCGCGCATTCGGTGTCACGAAAGAGCGGCATATTTGATTTGGCTGTGAAATAGAAAGGTATTGCAGTTATAATGTTTATTTAACCCTTGATGGAACTGTAATGAGCAATTAAAAAAAATTTGATGTAAAAAAAATTTAACAAATTTATTACAGAAGATGTTAGAATTTTGCATCAAATATTACGTAAGCAGTAGGTGTGGGGGGAGGGGGGGGGTCCAGTGTCTGCTTATTTCTGATCCTAAGGGAGGAGGGGGAATCATAAAAATTCTTACGTAAGCATTAGACAACGAAGCAACTATAAAGGTATATACAAATATTCAAGGCCGTAGCTAAGGGGGTGCTATGGGCTGCTGAGCCCCCCCCCCCCCCCTGGAAAAGATTCCAAGGTCACTCAAGGATTTTCTGTTCCGAAAATTCAAATGAAATTCTTTCAAAAATCTAATTTTGTTTTGTGATTTTTTCACAGTTTTGCAGAATTACTAAATTGCTTCTAAAATAAGCGTTTCAACATTCGCTCATCCTATTTGCACATACGAAGTTAAAATGATGTTTAATTTTACAACAGTTATACACTCAAAATTTTCATCATCATATATTTTTCTTAGCATAAAATGAAGTTATTGCACAGTTTGATAAGAAACTAGTACCTACAATGTAAATATGCACTAATTTATATTTCTGCGTCAGAGAGAGGGAGAAAAAAAATATGAAACCCCCCTACATTCTCTTGACTCTTCCTATTCTTCACTTCTAGCTACGGCTTTGCAAATATTCTACAGACATACATACAATAAATACAACTGGAGTAAAAAAATAGAATATCTGCATATACCCAGTAGCGTATCTAGACTTATCATTTTGGAGGGGGATGAGACATAGTAAGAGTTTCTAAGAAGGAATTACAACAAACTGGAAAATTTCCGCTTTAAACAGGTTTTTATCATAGCAGAAGTATTTATTATACAAAAAACTGCTAAGATGGAATCGCCTAAGGCTAGAAAAAATTCGTTTTAACTATGTTTTCATCTTTAGAAGCATAAATGCATGGTTATACCATTTTTAAAATAAAATGCTGAAAATTGTTTACTAAAATGTCTCCCAATAAATAGCAAATAAAACCGGGTAAACAGCAAATTTGAAATTATTTAACAGTGTTCTCATTCCACTACCCCCCCCCCCCCCTCCACACACACACACACATACTACTTTATCACATTTTAAAACACTTTTCGAGAATATACATGCATGACATTAGAAATATACTTAAATAGTGAATAGTGTTTTCAAGACAACTTGTCTGTGACGATAACTTGGCTGAAATGCTACTTCGTGGTTTATGCAAAATAACATGCTTAAGATAAAAATCTAATCTAAAACGGAATATTTTACTAGTTCCTTTTTAATTTCATCTTTACGAGATTTTATTACATTTTGCTAAACTTCCGCAAATAAACTTAATATTTTCTACAAATTTCAGAGGGGGCTAGACCCCTATCAGCTCACCCCCTGAATACGGCACTGTATATACCTGTATAGAATATACTTACATATACCTGTAATAGAATATTTGTATTTACTTGTATATTTTTATCTGTAGAATATTTGTATACATACCTTTAATTGTTGAATGCAGGCGTTATTTATGTGTGTACGTGTGTTTTAAGAAGTAATTATACTTTAACAACAAAAATTAAAACAGCATGATTTGGTTGGGCGTTCTGCGGATGTTGAACAACTTGAGGAAAAAGATATGGAGTAAACAAGGACTGGAAAAGAGGAACATTCCAGCTCACCACTACATTGAAAACGTAATAACAGGCTATACAAAAACATGGATTCAAAGATCTTGGACACCAGACTAGAAATATGAACGCCAAACACAAAATATTCTTATGATTCTTATTAATATCTTTAGTTATGTGCCTAAATAAGTTAGAGCCAGTTGTATTTCTTAAAGGTTTTTTGTTGAACGCGATAAAGAATATTACAAACAATTTTGTACAATAAATAGCACTACGAATTGTTTAATGCACTGAGTAACAGTACATAAATTCGATTTCGTTTTCCTTTAATACTACATACAATCCTTATATGTCTATTTATATAAATTTTTTTAGACTAGTAATGTAATTTATCGCTAACTGTAATTTTTTAAGGCAAACAGTTTTTATGTTAGAATGCCATAAAATGTTACATAAACCAATGTGTGTGTGTGGAGGGGGACTAGCGTTTGCTAATTTTCCTTATAAAGAGGGGAACAAAATGACTGAAAATATGCTTTAACGATGACTGAATTGTATGACCAGGGCCGTAGCAAGGTGTTTTGAGGCCCCCCCCAAGAAACAAATTTTGGGCCCCCTTCCCCCCACTTTAAACTGAGTTTTTTGAGAAATATTTAAAGTTTCATTATTATAATTTGAAACTCATATTGAAGTTTCTATATGAGTTTCAAATTATAATAATGTAATGAACAAATTTAATAGTTAGCATAAGTATTTTAAATCATTATTAAATTTCATAACTTTGCGAAAATACGAAATACATATGCATTGCTTAAAGATCAATTAATAACGTTAAAATAAAATTTGTTTAAAACAATTTTACAAATAAGCACATGATGCTAAGATTTTATTACAAAGTATAGGAATTAAATAGATTATATAAACACATAATTCCAGCAGTTTGCTATTTAAAGGGCTATTTCAGTTACGCGAAAAGACCCATTCGCTAATGCATGGAAGAATGGAATAGAATACTATGTAGGCATGGGATTCGTCCACGGATTTGCGATTTTCCTGATTTTTTGTCATTTTCCGCTTTTTTTATTTTTCATATCTTGAAAGGATTGCAGAAATAACACGACTTTCGTCAAAAGATCGCGAAAAAAGCGTGGTCTTCATAAAAAAAAATCGCGGAATAAAAAACGATTTTCGTCAAAAATTCCCCCAAAAACGCTATTTTTGTCAAAATATAGCAAAGAAAACGTTATTATCGTCAAAAGGTAGCGAAAAAATTCTACTTTTATCAAAATAACGCTAGAAAAACGCGATTTTCGTGCAAAAAATCTTGAAAAAACACGATTTTTGGCATAAGATCGTAAGAAAAACAAGATTTTCGTCAAAAGATCGCAATAAAAACAAGATTTTCGCCAAAAAATAGCGAAAAAAAAGAGATTTCCGCTAAAAATTGCCGAGGAAAACGCATTTTTCGTCAAAAAATCGCGAGAAAAACGCGGTTTTCGCCAAAAGATCAAGAAAAAAATGCTATCTTCATAAAAAAAAAATCGCGGAATAAAAAACGAATTTCGTCGAAAGATTCCGCAATAAATGCAATTTTCGTCAAAAGATCGCGAAAAAACACTATTTTCGTCAAAAGGTCGCGAAAAAATGCTATTTTGCGAAATACGAAATAAATACGAAAACAGCGAGAGAAACGCGGTTTTCGTCAAAATAACGCCAGAATAAATATAGTTTAAAAAAACTAAAAAACACGTTTTTTAAGTATATCAAACTAAAAAGTGAAAAATAATTCGTACTATAAGCTGAAAACGAAAATAGATGAAAAATACTATATTACTATAAAATCATTGTTATTATAAAAATCAATTAATAAGCAATAAATAAAATTATCGTGGAAAAAAAGCGTGGGCTGCTCCATCTACCATGCTCCATCTATCAGTTCTTAAGAAGCACCCCACGCGTTTTTTCCACGATAATTTTATTTATTGCTTATTAATTGATTTCTGTAATAACAATGATTTTATTGTAATATAGTATTTTTCATCTATTTTCGTTTTCAGCTTATTGTATGAATTATTTTTCACCTTTTAGTTTGATATACTTAAAAAGCGTGTTTTTTAGTTTTTTTAAACTATATTTATTTTTCACTTTTTAGTTTGATTACTTTAAAAGCGTGGTTTTTAGTTTTTTTAAACTATATTTATATTTAATACAAAAACCAAATTAATCGGTTGGATAGTTTCAGAGTAATTGGTGAACATACATAGAAAAAAAATACATACGCGTCGAATTGATAACTTCCTCTTCCTTTTCTGAAGCCGGTTAAAAATAAAAATTGTAATACGGAATTTTTTTTTTTTAATTTTATATAGATGTAAATAATGTCAGGAGTGGGGTTCGAACCCACAATCTCTTTCGAAAAACAGAGCTTCAATCCGGTGCCTTAGACAGCTCGGCCATGCTGTCTACACTCCATTCAGTGAACGTATTCAACACTTTTAATTAGCGAAAAATCACTAATTTTATTAGTTTTTGTCTAATTAATAAAAAAGTACTGAACCAATTTCGATGAAACTGAAGTGGTACCAATTCGAGAGCATCGTCTTTCATTTAACACCATAACCAAGTTAATCGGTTGCATGGTTTCGGAATAATCGGTGAACATACATAAAATAAGGAGAGTTACAAACTCACAAACATACAGGTGAAGTTAATAAAAGCGGGGTAAAAACGCGAGTATCATAAAAAAAATCTCGAGAAAAACGCGATTTTCATCATAAGACCGCGAGGAAAACATTACTTTCGTCAAAAGATCGCAATAAATATACGATTTTCGTCAAAAGGTCGCGAAAAAAATGCTTTTTTTATCAAAATACCGCGAGAGAAATGCGGTTTTCGTCAAAATAACGCTAGAAAAGCGCGATTTTCATTAAAAAAAATCTCGAGAAAAACGCGATTTTCATCATAAGACCGCAAGGAAAACACTACTTTCGTCAAAAAATCGCAATAAAAATACGATTTTCGTCAAAAGATCTCGAGAAAACCGCGATTTTCCGCATAAGATCGTGAGGAAAACCGCGATTTTCGTCAAAAGATAGCAATAAAAACACGATTTTCATTAAAAGATCGCGAAAAGAACGCAATTTTCCTCAAAAAAGATCGCAAAAAAACGCGATTTTCCTCAAAAAGATCGCGAAAAAAATGCGAATTTTCATCAAAAGGATTGCAATTATAACGTGATTTTCGTCAAAAGATCGCGGAAAAATGCAAGTTCCGTCAAACGATTGCAGAAAAAATGCAAATCTCGTCAAAGAATCGCGGAAATTTTTTTCCAATAGTAATGTTTTCAACAACTTTTTTTCGCAGCTGAGTGGCAAATTGAAACATTAATTTGCCATGTTTGAATAACTAATGTTTTAAGTGAAAATATGTTAAAATTTAAATTGGACAACTAGATGTGTAAAAAATTGCATCAGAAGTATGAACTTGAAATAGAAACTTTTATTTAATAATTGCTTATAATATTTACATAAATGGATTCACTTTGACCATATCTCACTCCCAAATAAAAAGTAAATAATATAAAACAGGATTCAAACAAAAATACTGACAATTTTGTTGCGAATAAAGTAACCTTCTTAATTGTCTATACGTGCGCTATTTAAAATAATTTCTCAGTTTCCGCTTCACGCGCTTTTTTTTATAACTTTTTGGACAGATTAGTATTGTGCAGTTAATGTGAAGAATGACCTATCTCCTAAGAACATAATATTCAGATGTTTCAAAAGAAAACACCCTTTTGTCGCTAGCAACTCTATATACAAAAACTCATGGCCAAAAAGAGAGGGGCAAAAATTGAGTAAGAAAATAAGGATTTCCAGTTTCTTCATTTTTGAAATCTAAACAAGGTTTTTGATAAAAACAGAGCCCAGTTAAGGATATGGGGCCCCCGGAGTAAACATCATTCTGTAGCCCTCCCCTCCCCCCCTTCTAGCTGTCTGTAGATTTTTTTTGTGAATAATGCAGAAGTGGCAAATACAAATAAATAAATAAATAAATAAAAATAAATAAATAAATAAATAAAAATAAATAAATAAATAATAATAATAATAATAATAATAATAAAACATATTGTATGCAGGCATAAATTTTGGTACTCGATAGGGCTCACATCTATATATTAGAGATACCAAAAATTTGGCCACAACTTTAATTAAGAATATTAATTTGATAATTATAGAAAAAATTATAAATTGGTTGACACAAATATTTCTTTGCAAATTTTTACTTTGCTTACCTACGTACATTACAAGATGTCTAAAAAAGAAGGCTAAAAATTGGTCATAACTGATGATTTTAACTTACCAAGTTAGGAGGAAACATTAATAAAAAATTTCTTTAAAAAGCTATACGATACTATGTTGTTATAATTAAGGCCTGACTAAGTAAGGCCCATGCAGGGCAACTGCATCGGACGTCGGGTCTCCGGATTGAGCCCCCCCCCCCCCACCCCAAGGGCAAAAAGAATTTTTTTGTTATGGATAATTAATAAAAAAGGCCAAAAGTCACCAAAATTCTTTATTTATCTGTTTATTTTAATCTTTATGGGGCTCTTTTCTCATCTCCTTAGCTTTCGAACCTCATGCTCCCCCCTTCTCCCCTCAATGTAACAGTTACATCACAAGTGTATTTACATTTTAATGGTTCACATTTATCCTTATATTTCCATAATCGAAGAAAAAATGTATTCAATAGTTTCTTAACGTTATCTCTTTTGTGCTATTCTGTATACAAATGCGAATAGTACTTGGTACGAAATTTACATATACAGACAATTAGTATAAAGTTTAGTTTTAGACACTTTGTTTTATTCAAGAAAAAAATCAAAAAGGTAGAAAGGGGGCCTCCCCGAATTACGTTTACCCCAGGGCCCCTCACAATCTAAGTCGGGCCCTTGGACCCTGGTTGTAATAAAATTTTAATCATTTGTTTTCTAATGATATAGTTCGTTTTCTGCGTATTTGGAGGGAATACTGGAAACAGAGAGGAAAAGGGGAACCACACTCCCTTTCTAAATCTTTGAAAACTTATGAATTTTGACCACTTTTGGCACATTTTAAGCATTTGGCATCCTTTAATGGAAATCCTAATTATTGGGGGCCCCTTTAAAAAGAGGCACGAGAGGGAACTGCCCCGCATGCCCCTGGATAAGAAAATTTCGATTTGAAAAAGTAAAAACATTATTTAAAAGAAGTATTTTCTTAAATTTTCACTACAAATAAACTTCGGTAAAAAGGTCGATAGAATCGATTAGGGGCCCCCTGGCTTCGTCGCCCCCCCCCCAAATGGGGGGTATGGGGGGCGGTCGCTACGGCCCTGTGTATGACTGAAAATGGTTAGTTTCTCAATCATTTATACGTATGATATTACGTAAATGGCGTCATTTACGTATGATATAAAATTAGATTTATAGAAAAAGGATTATTTGTTTATTTTCCATTTTATATTAATGCATTATAACTTGTCGTTCATTTGTATATTTTAAAAACGAGGCTGTTTTTTTTAGTAATCAGTCATGAGCTTTCTATTATTTTGCTTTCTATTCTATTATTGATAATAATAATTTTTTAAAAAATAAAAACCGTTTACATGCAGACGTGCTCGTTCTTGCTATTAAAAAAAAAAATCAATTTTTATAGCGTATTTTTAATTTAAAATGCTTTTTTATGAAATTTCTTGAACATTCATTGTTGCAGGGAAAATAAAAATAATTAAAAATATGCACTCGTGGCTTTTTAAATGTATTTTTTAATTTGCGAGTTAAATTTCGGTAAAAAAATATTTATGCACGCATACTTTATTTTGATACGGGAGTAAAAATTCACATTTACTCTGACGTCACAAAAATATTGTTTATTGGGTTTATTTTATCTTTATGCATTTTAATTTTATTGGCATCATTTTTTTTTCCTTACAATGAAATAGAAAATATATTTTTTATTTTAATACATGCTGGTTAAGAATAAGAATATGTACATAAAGTACGTGTAAAAAGCTTGTTCAGGTGAAAGTGACTACATTCTTAATTTAAAATGTATTTTTACCTTAATACATGCAAAAAGAACAAGTTGGAAATTGCTCGTAAAGCGTAGCAAATGAGGTGCGTTCGTTGATAACGAAGTTTTAAAATATTCAGATCTTGCTGATATAGTAGAGCGTACTTTGGATACAGCATAGTGGTCGAAATCTTTGTGTTCCTGTAAATATGCAGGGAGTAATTTTTATTATACTTCATTAACGTATATCTTATTCATAAAATGTGAAGTAGTTTAATATAATTAAAACACCCCCCAAACAATGTTTCCCCGTATAACATTATTTAGTGGAATACATTTGTGTGGCCCTGTAATTTAATAATAAATAATCTTTGCATCACAGATTGTAAAAATGTGTTTTTTAGTACATATTTCATAGATTTATGTCAATTCTGTTATATTCAAATGAGTGTAACACCATTAAAATGCATTTGAAACTTTTTTCCCCATTGACCGTAATGTAACGGAATCCTTTTGATTGTCCCTGTAATTGATCAATGCATCGATTTTCATAACATTTGAAATGACTCGACAAAATTATGCAATAAGTATGTATTTTAAATTTCAAACGATTAAAATGCATTTGAAACTTTTTTCCCCATTGACCGTAATGTAACGGAATTCTTTTGATTGTCCCTGTAATTGATCTATCCATTCGATTTTCATAAAATTTGAAATGGCTCGACAAAATTATGTAATAATTATGTATTTTAAATTTCAAACGATTCGGTTGGGTAGTTTTTGCGTTGTTATATGCGGACAGACAGACAGACGGACAGACAGACGGACAGATGGACGGACGGACTGAGCGACAACAATAGGTGCTACGTATTTACATAATTACGAACGCACCTAAAAATTGATTTGATGGTGTCAAAATTACGTAATATTCACTGATTGTACCTTCTTTGAATGTAAAGATAATAATTGGAGACCTTATTAATTATTTCATCTTAATAACATGACCCCCCCCCCCCCCAAAAAAAAAAAAAGTAAGATTATTGAAATTTTTATTTATTATTTTTAAAAAAAAATTCGGAAAAGTAAAGAATTTCGGGAAAAAGGAGATTAATGAAGAATGGTTTTAGAGTAAACAAAAAGACTTGATGCAAGGTTTATAGTCTATAGGAATAATTGTTGTAGGTTTATTGTATTCATTTAACAGTTCCTTATAACCGACAAAATCGTATTTTTTTCATTGTACACTTTTATTGTGTAAACAGTGGAATTCTCTGCAACAGTCTACTTTTGAATGGCAGCCAAAATGCAATTATAATTACAATTTTTAGAAATGTATAACGATGGTGACAACATAATCGCTTTTATTTTTATCGTATTTACATTACTTCTAATTCTAAACTCTGTACAATTTCAATTATTACATGATAAAACAGGAATAAAATTAATTTTAGAATAAAATTTATTAGAAAACTGACTCTCAATTTAGTGAAATTTTAAATTATTTTCAAGCATGAATTATTTTTCGAACCAATATAAAGAATAAAAACCGCCTCCTTCTCTCCCCCCCCCCCCCCCCCAAAAAAAAATAAATAAATAAATAAATAAAATAAATGATAACATTAGATAATCCATAGAATTTTTCACGGAACTGAAATCTGCTAATCAAAAAGAAGACATTCAGTTTATGTAGAACATATAAAATTAATATCATGTCGAATTGCTTGAAGTATTTTTTTAATCAGGTTATGATAGGAATTATATTTAATTATTTTTTAAGAATCCCTTGGGAATGTTACTTTATAACATAATAAAGTATCCCGTTTGTGGAAATGGCTCAGCCATCCCGATTATGGAAAGAGAACGGGGAAAGCATGCAAAGAAAATATCAGTCGAAAGCATTAAAATTCTGTTTCATCTGCCAATTGTCCTAACATTATTGAAAATATTTTCTCCATTTTTACATAAAAAATTAATTAGTTTAAAACGATGGATGCGTTTCAGAAGAAATGAAATTTAAACGAAGAATGAATTGACGGGTTCCATCTCGTTTAAGCATAAGGTAGCTTTTATGTTGTTGAAAGATGAGTCATGAAATATTTTACTCTAAATCTCATTGACTGATAGAACCATGGTATATTTATTATTTTATGAAAATTGAGAGATATAAAAACATAATAATGCTTACTAATTAATTTTGAATGTTGTAAATATTTTTACAATAAAGCCTGTAATTATCGATTTAGTAAATTGAATTTAATGAACGTTAAATTTCATGTTGCTGTTTCACAAATTTCAAATATGGAGGGGAGAAATAGTTGAGATAAATTTTTTCTTTATTCCCAATTTGAAGCATAAAAGGTTTAAAAAGAAAAGAATTTATACGGATTTGATTTTTTCCTTCATTTTTTATACAAATTAATTCATACAGTGTGATATTTTAATGAACAATGTAAAGCGAAGAAGTATATTAAATAAGTACTTATGTATCTAACTATTACAAGATTCCATTACAAAAAATCTTTATCTATAGAAAAAAATTAAGATGTATGATTTAACCATTTCCGGCAAATTCTGTTAATAAAATGAGAAATTATCAACTGACACCGGAATTTACAAACGACTTTTTAAGAAATCAAGAACTCCTTAATTTAAAATTTTATTGTAAAAGCAAAATTTTATTAAAATATTATTGGTGCCAATTGCAAGTTTGGAATTAAAATTAGGTGGGTCCAGACCGGACACACTGCGCCGGAAAGGTTTAAAAGACTTCATTTTCCTTTATTTTTCAATGATGCATAATATTTTGATAGTGAAAAAGAGTTGTACATCGTGGGATAAACAATCTAAAGTTTATCAGATCTCTAAAATGAGGTTGCAATTCAAGCACTATGGGAGGGGCTCAAGTAGCCAACAGATAATTAATTATTGGTAATTAAGATTATCAATAATTAATAAATTTATAAATATTTATGACAGTTAAAATATTTATGACTTCAAATTTATTATTAATGACATAACAATGAAATTAATATTTTAACGATCCAAGATAGAAAAAATAAGAAACTGATTTCCAATTAATGAGACAACGGAGAATTTAGATAAGCAGAACCACTCCTCACTCCCACCTCTACTCGGTATTAAAAGTACGTATTTTTACATAATATGCCGCTGAGTCGCTGCTTATATGAGTTACTTTCTTTTTACGCCCCCGTTAACTTTTTATGCTCGACGGTATTTTAAATTACGATAATTTTCTATCCCAATTAAAAATAAATAACAATTACTTTTCTTATTCATTCAAAAGTAGTCATAATTTATCTTTTAAAGTTGAATAAAGTTTTAAAAAAAGTGGAATCTCTAAAGTTACTTATAAATAAATATTCGCATTGAAAATGTACTTTAAATGAATAAATTTAATAGATATTTTAAATAAAAAAATAAATGAAAAAAAAAAAAAACAATATTACTCAAAAGAAAAAAAATCTTATTGAATAAAAATATAATATTTATATTTTACTTTTAGCAAGCTAAGTAAAAATATTTAAAATTCATCTTCTTTTATTCTACATTAATACTAAAGTATAAAAATCCCACCCACAATCTCATCAAATTACATCTTCCCAAAATGAATTTCAAAATTAAAAGCTTTTTAAAGCAATTGATCACGCTATAACCATCTGAAGCTAACATATTTACTTCAACGTATTTACGTTTGACTGGCTGTACAAGTATAGCTCAATGCTATCACGCTACGGTAAGAGGACTGGTTCAAATCTAATGTCTTTTCTTTTTCCCAACATTCTTCAACTGACGGATATTTTACCTCCTGTAACGGAGGAAAAAACGGATACTCGTAACTTCACGGAAATATTCCGGCAGCGCCGCTGCCAGTACAATTTTCGTTATTTGGAATTTTTTTTTTTCATTATTCGAGAGTGCAACAAGATGCTCGTCTCCAACCTAAAAGAAACTTCATCAAATCCCGGGTCAGCTAGAAATAGATCTTGTAAAACTTAAATGGTACAGCTGATCAAATTCTTTCGAAAAAATGCTCATTCTTCGAAGTTCTGAATTTCACAGATTTCGAAGAGTAAATTATAATGCTTAAAGGTAAAGAAATGTACATAGTGTTGCGCATTTTTATCAATGTAAAAATACATAATTTATTAATTTACAGAATAATTTCTCTGTTTTTTAAATTCTGTAATTTTACGTAAAGACTTAAGATAATGTAGATTCTGTTTAGTTTCAGAGAAAATCTTTTAACGATGTATGTATAACACAGTGACCGTTTCAAAAGGGAAAATACTACTATTTATGCTAACATAAAGTTTATATATAAAAAAACATTGCAGTAAAGAGAAAACATACGAAATTAAAATTAAAAATAGTTGAAAAATTCCTTTACAAGCATTTAATGTTCATTTTTAAAATCAGGTACATTTATTTTACTGCATTTTTTTTTCTTAAAAAAATGTCCATTATAGGGGGTCCGGGGCACATTTCAAAATAATTTTTATTTATTGAGTTAAAATTTAGAATTTTTTTGTGATGACTTACCGTATCATTTGTAAATAAAATCACACGATAAAAACTCATATTTTTTAAATTTTTTAATTTAAAATTTATTAAAAAATTAGGGTAATTTAAAGTTGTTATACCTCGAAATATCATTTGTAGAATTTCAATTTGTTTTCAATTAAATAAACAGGAATGTATAAGCTTTATTTCTGATTCAGCATTTAAAAAAACATTAATTTCAATAAAAATTAAAAATGTTTAAAACAAAACTTGAAAAAAAAAAAAAAAAAAAAAAAAAAAAAAAGATGAAACTTTTTTAAAAAAATAATCATATTTTTTTTCGTATTTGCCGACCCAAAATTACAGTAAAACAATTGAAAAAAAAACATGTTTTAAATTTGAACCATTCGGTTTTAACAATTCTTGACTTATAACAGTTTAAATAGGAGAAATGGTGAAAAAGACCATCATGAAATAAACTGCATTTCCGCAAGGAGACGTTTCCATAACAACTACTGTTTGAAAATTAGATTTGGAAACCAAAATAAAAACATGATTTAAACGTCATTTTAAGGCGGAAAAAACTAAAAAAATTTTGATGCATTTTTTTCTTCTTTCTTTCTGTTTCTTTTTTTTTTAAGAAAATTTGATGATATTTCTGCCCGGACGTCCTTAATTTGGCACAGACACCGAACTCTATTATAAAAAATTCATGGCATTTTTTAAAGCGTGGTAGAAAGCTCAAACAAGTGAATTTATTAAAAAATATATAATTTTTACTTTGTTTCTTTTTTAAAATAGGGCAACAGATAAATAGAAACAGAAACGTTATTTAAACTAATTTTTAATTATCTAATTTTTTCCCCAAAGTTATAATTGTAAATTAATTGATGTTAAACTATTAATTGAAAATATATATATATATATATATTTAAAAATATAATTATGTTAATTTATTTGTATCAGATGGTCTACTATTTAGCCTTTAAAGTGTTTATTTTTTACAATTTCATAGCCATTTACCTTTTTTTTTTTTTTTTTTTTTTTTTTTTTTTTTTGTAAAAGTTTATTGACGTATCATTAAAATGAAAAAAAGTCCTTCCGGCAATGCCGGGAGGAAGAGGTAGCTTTCATATACTTATATATATATTTATTTATTTTAAGGTAAGTTACATTGTTCAAAAATACTAAGCTGAAATTAGTGGAAATAATCTTATAAAATTAGTGATTTTATAAGATTGAATACTAGTTTTTGTCAAGACTGAATATTAATAGGAATTTTTAGAAATTAGTCATCTTTTATTCAACCTGGTTTTATTTTAAGCGATTTAGAGAGTCACCAAATTCCACGATATCATAAAGTGTATGCCATTTTAAAGCAACATTGTGGATCGTTCAGATCAGACCGTTTCAAAATGTCAGCCATAAGCAAAATTCAAAGTGCTATAACTCAATCATTTTTTAAGGTATAGACAAAATAAAAAGTGTTCTGGAATCGTTGTTTTAAGTTCTAACACGTAAAAGAAAAATATTTTTCAACTTTTAAATTTTTCGCATTTAATTTTAAATTTTTAAAAAATTTAAAATGGCCACCATTTTGAAACAAAATGGTGGATGATGCTGGCCAACGAACTCGGTCGAGATATTTGTATGTACTATGTACATACCAAGTTTCATTGAAATCGGTTCTTAAATACGCGTGTTATCACGTGACAAAAATCAGATCGTTTCAAAATGTCAGCCATAAGAAAAATTCAAAGTGTTATAACTCAATCATTTTTTAAGTTATAGACAAAACAAAAAGTGTTCTGGAATCTTTGTTTTAAGTTCTAACACGCAAAAGAAAAATATTTTTCAAATTTTGGTTTTTTTGCATTTAATTTTAAATTTTAAAAATTTTTAAAAATTTAAAATGGCCACCATTTTGAAACAAAATGGCGGATGATGCTGGCTAACGAACTCGGTCGAGACATTTGTATGTACTATGTACATACCAAGTTTCATTGAAATCGGTTCATAAATACGCGTGTTATCACGTGACAAAAATCAGATCGTTTCAAAATGTCAGCCATAAGAAAAATTCAAAGTGCTATAACTCAATCATTTTTTAAGATATAGACAAAATAAAAAGTGTTCTGGAATCTTTGTTTTAAGTTCTAACACGTAAAAGAAAAATATTTTTCAACTTTTATTTTTTTCGCATTTAATTTTAAATTTAAAATTTTTTAAAAAATTTAAAATGGCCGCCATTTTGAAACAAAATGGCGGATGATGCTGGCTAACGAACTCGGTCGAGACATTTGTATGTACTATGTACATACCAAGTTTCATTTAAATCGGTTCATAAATACGCGTGTTATCACGTGACAAAAATCAGATCGTTTCAAAATGTCAGCCATAAGAAAAATTCAAAGTGCTATAACTCAATCATTTTTTAAGATATAGACAAAATAAAAAGTGTTCTGGAATCTTTGTTTTAAGTTCTAACACGTAAAAGAAAAATATTTTTCAACTTTTATTTTTTTCGCATTTAATTTTAAATTTAAAAATTTTTTAAAAATTTAAAATGGCCGCCATTTTGAAACAAAATGGCGGATGATGCTGACCAACGATATATATATATATGTCAACATTTGAACGGAGGGTGGTTTTGGGGTCTGGGGGTCATGATCGGTGAAAATATACCAAAATTTTCCGGAAGTGGTTTCCTCCGGACGGCTGCAATAGGTAGCTTTTTACTTTTTGTAATGAAAGCTACCTAAAAGAAAGAAAGAAAAAACAGCAACCAAAAAAGGATCATCCAGAAAACAACATGGC